>JADDOH010018363.1:0-18601 GCA_016648135.1 Agrypnia vestita
TCAATACATAAATAAATATTATGATTTTAATAACTACTCTAGATGTTATATTTTTAAGTAACTTATTTTATCAATTTCTTTGTCTGCTGAACGGCATTCGGTACAAACGACTTGATCACGACCACCTAATGCCTGTGTGCAATGTGCAATTATATTTGGTACTTGTTATATTTTCGAATAATAATGCAACATTTCTTATTATAAAGTCTGGCCAAAAGGCTTTTTAACTTTAACACAACTTTTTTACTTACCTATAATAAATTAAAAATATATATTGTTATTTTGAAATAAATACAAAAAACATCATAAACTAATTCTAAAATCCCGATTTCAGTTATTCAATCAAGCCGGAACGTATCTGAGACACAATAAGCAGTGCATTAAGCCGTAACGGAATCATAATAATCCCTGTTTATATTAATTAATTAATGAAATTTTTCTTTATTTCCGCACAGTTTTTTTGCATATTTTTGCACGCCCTTTCTAAATATTAATTCATCGAATGTTTTTTTTGCGAGGCTGCCGTCGATAAATTATTTAAGATGTGAATAAAAAATTTGCAGATATAAAAATAATATCTTCATTTATTTAAGCAACTCCAGCAGCACATTAGGTCCCGGGTCTCAAGAGATTGTACTGTGCGCCACTCTGCGTGTGCTATTGGTTTACTTCCCCTGGGCTGAGAGCCTAATGTATGGAGGGTTGGTTATTGGTGTTGGTGTTTTACATTCCTGCCTTCGGTCAGGTTTTCTATAAAGTTTTACGGCCCCGGTTTACATCGGACACTAAAACTTTTTGCTCTTACACGAATCGGCAACGGCATTATTACGAAACATTTTTTCTATAGAAGTATTCGCGCGGCGAATAATTGTCGCCTCCACTCCTTGTCTTCTTCTTCTTCAGCCTTCATCTCTCCACTGCTGGATATAGGCCTCTTCCATACCCTTCCATCCTTGTTATTTGCTAATTGTAGCCATTTCTTTCCCCCCACAACGGTTATGTCGTCGGCCCATCTCTTTTGAGATCTTCCGACACCTCTTTTATTTTTCCAAGGTCTCCAATTCAAAACTCTGGGAATCCATCTTGTAGCATCTCGCCTTGCAAAATGCTCTGCCCATTGCCATTTTAGCTTCGCTACACGATCCATGATATCCACTACTTTAGTTCTGCGCCTAATTTCATCATTTTTTATTCTATCTCTTAGGCTTATTCCAAGCACGGATCTCTCCATGGATCGTTGCGTGCATTTGAGCTTTTCTACACTTTTCTTTGTATGGGCCATTGCCTCCACTCCATGCGTCATCACTGGCAGTATGCACGATTCAAAGGCTTTTCTTTTTAGGCTAGTTGAGATCTCTTTATTCTTGAAAATATGTTTGAGTTCACCAAAAGCAGCCTAGATCATTAAATGTAAAATAAATACATTATAGAAATTTATTGCATTTGTTGAGCATAAAAAATATCATTGGTGGACATGCGGCTAACTCACGTCTTTATGTAGCAAAGTAATTTTTTGTATTCTATTTTCTAATTCGCTCCTACCTAAACGTAATAAAAATATATAAAAATGCCCAAAATGAACATACTGTAAAGAAATTATGAAACTGACTGTTCACACAAATATAAAGCACAAAAATTTTTTATACGCATTTCTTTAAGCGATAAATACAATAGATATACAGAATATTTTGAGTTTGTTCAAATCTTTCAGAACAGTGCTGGATTTATGTCACAGAGACATTATTAATCAATTAGTGTATATTATATACATAATATACACTAATTGATTAATAATGTCTCTGTGACATAAATCCAGCACTGTTCTGAAAGATTTGAACAAACTCAAAATATTCTGAATTGTAAATACTGGTAAAAAAAAGGAATTTAACAAAAATTGGAAATAATATTTCCTGGCGTATCCTAGTGTAATGCAAGTATTCGGATGAATTTCATTACACACAATAAAGTATATTGCTCTCAAAATTCCGTAAAAAATCAATGTAGATTTTCTCATTAGCGACATCTGTGGGGATTTAGGGGAATGAAAATGGCTTTGTACAGGCCGCATGGAAAAGGCGCTTACAACTCATATATGAAAGCTTTTCACGCAATTTGAACATATATACAACTTCCAAAAAAATGAATAAGCATGGTATATTCTATCATGGGTGGAAATGGCGAATGTTACAATTGTGTAAAGTGATCACTTAAGCCAACCATAAAAAGACAGGTCATAAGTCCTGTTACACCCAAATGACTTCTATACCTACTTTCCCATAATTAATACAGTTTCGTCTCTGTGAGATATCTATAATATACACAATAGATATAATTTAAAAACCGTATAATATTTCATAATATGTATATTGTATGATTTATAATAATGTTTATTTATGGTAATTAATTTGCAGAGGACTTAACGCTTTTCTATGTTTTTTGACTCTAAACATAAAAATTTATACAAGAATGCCTTAAAAATTACGACGACAAAATATGTTACATTTATATGGAATCTATTATATTGACGAAAATTTGATTGTTTCTTTTTCATTGATAAGCAGCTTTAAAAACATTACATAATAATGAGACTACCGATAATAATAAAAATCTGTTTTACGAATAGTTAGTAGCTACAATGCCCTAAATTAACTAGGTAGATCAGTCAGAAACGCAAACGTAATGAAAATTCATTTCAAGTGATGATACAGTAATATATTTAAATTCAAAAACATTGTTTAATCTTATAAATGATGATAAAACATATTATGAATCGATGTGACCTTTCATCAGATTTTATTATGTCAAAAGTTATGGTATGATATGGAGAGGGAGGAAATTATAACCACGTGTGAAATACTAGTAGACAATGAATGTTTGGAGCAAGAAGAAGAGTTTATATTTTTGGGAAGTATGATGTTCAACAGAAGAAGGAAAGTTGAGAAAGATATAGTCAAAAGTTATGGTATGGTATGGAGAGGGAGGAAAGTATAACTACGTGTGAAATACTAGTAGGCAATGAATGTTTGGAGCAAGAAGAAGAATTTATATTTTTGAGAAGTATGTTCGACAGAAGAAGGAAAGTTGAGAAAAATATCGAGAGGAGGCTGACTGCAGGAAATAAGGCGAACTGTGCTTTGAATGAAATAATTTATAATAAAAATATGTCTACCGAGATAAGACCAGCGACACACAATGGATTCCTGATACCAAAACTATACTACATGATATACGAAAGTGAAGTCTGGAGCTGGCAGAAGAAGAATGAAAGTAGACTGAATGCGGTAGAGATGAGATCACCTAAATGTAAATGTAGCAAATTAATTTACGATAGAGTAAAAAAGAGAGATGATAGAAAATAATGGATAAGTGATCTTAGGATAGTAAATAGAATGAAAAAAGGTCGGTCTGGACATGTTGAACGAATCAATGAGGAAATAATGGTAAAAAAAATATGTTACGCAAGTGTTAACGGCACCAGAGAACAATCGCGGAAAACGTGACATGACCAGATTAACAAGATTCTGGAGGATGGTCCTGTTAGGAGCCTCAACGATCGTCGAGCTTGTATGCGAAGATGTATGAAAGTGGATGAGGCGAGAGTTGTGTGTCAGGACAGAAAAGTTTGGCTCTATCCCCTCTACCTACTCCTGTGGGTAATCAGCGTTATGGTAAGTATGTTTGCAGAGATTTCATTAACATATAACTTATTGTTTCTAAATTATATTAGAATTTTGGTGAATAATAAATATTTCTGAGGCCTGAAAAAGTTTTTTTATATTTCCGTTACATTTCATAAAACAACCGAAACCGCGATTCTGCGGAGTCCGGATCTCTAACTTCTTGATTACCGCACAGTTGGTGCGCCACTGCTTTCAAGTTTGCGCAATAATCAAGGGCTGTATAAACAACATAAAATTCTCTCTACATAGTAAGAACCAATAACGAAATAAGTAGGTAGGTACGTGAAATTGCATATCTATCTTCTATATAATATATAAAAGACAGTGTTTGTATGTGTATTCGCTATAGACTAAAAAAACTGCTGAACCGATTTACCTAAATGATTAAAATATTTGCGGCTTTTTGCAAATATTTTATATAGGTACCTAATATTAATATTATATTAACGGTATTGTTATCTTTGAACGGAAATAAAACAAAGTCGTTCATGGTAAGTTAAAATAGAGTAATTATAAAAAAAATATTTTATGCATGTAAGGTGCTTTTATGTCCCATGTCTAGGGGTAAAGCAATTTTTAGACGCTTGTCTAAGCGTCTAAAAAATGCTTTGTTGGTTAGACCATTAGACTATTAAGTTAGACAGTTAGACTATTAAGACCATGTCAAAATAATTAAAAACAATTAAATCTGATTTGTACTCACACAATGAATTAAAAATACTAATGACAAAAAAAGAAAATGATGAATTAAAAATATTTTCTTAAAAATTTTCTTTCGATATTTCAATTATAATTAAATCAAAATATATACAAAAATCTGTGTGTGTTTTTGATGGAACCAGGTTTTACCGTATGACCTACATTGTCCGAACTATGTGAGCTTTGCGCGTAAGTTATGCACTTGTCAAAAAAAGATCATGTATATAAAGGATCAAGTTTTTTCGGGAAGTGTGTTATGTATGATATATCAGGAGTTCACCAATGTGAGATATGATAATGCACGGTGCAATAATGGATTGCCTACAATTTCAATCCATTTATTGTGTTCTATCCAGAGGGAAACAATATAATGAATTTGTAAAAGGTACTGTGAATGGTACCCACCGCTTACCCAGGACCGTTTTATGAGCAAAAGCTCCCATATCGGTCCTTCTCATTCGTCTCCAGGTTGTCTCATTCGTCTCCAGGTTGTGGTGATCGTCTAGTGGTTAGGACCCCACGTTGTGCTTGTAAAAGGTACTGTTAGATTACATAGTTTATTCAGTTAAGGTTATAAGGAACGTGGTAGAAATATGAAGAAGTCGAGACATGTTGCATCGAGGTAAAGCTGGATGTGGCTGCGGATTGAATAGAGCGTGAAAGTCGTAGAGTTGCGCGCGGCCGTCTTCTAGACGGCGCTAGAAGGCCCACCGCCCATCGTAGCGGAAGTTGAGGTGTTAGCACATAACCCATCTTAATATTTCTCCCAAATGTTAACAAACCAGTAATTTTTATTTCTTTATTTATTTATTTATTAACGCCCTATATGGCTTTTACAAACAAATAAAAAAAAGTAAAGTGTACATTTATATAATGGATAGTTTAAAGAAAAAAAATAGTAACATATAAAAATAATAATGACGTGAACATGAACACGTGCAGTGGAAATCAAATACTTAAAATACAAATACAAATATAAAAAGATAAATATAATGTAAAGTAAAATGTAAAAAGCAAGTACATAACAAAGCAGAAGCATAAGGAAAACATAATATAATAAAAATTCTAAAAATTAAAAGTAATAATATAGAGTAAAAAGCAATAGCACAAGCTTAGAAAGTCATAATATAATAAAAATGTTACATAACAGTTAGTTATCTCACCGGACCAACAATCAAAACAAATACAAATAAATTATTTAAGTCCAATTTGACAAATATTAGAAATCTTTCAATACACCTTTTAAAATATGTTTGAATATTATAAAGTTGTTGGCAAAGACGTCAAGTTGCTCGTATCTGTTTGCTGGTCTAGGAAGCCTTTGCAGTGGGAATTAATTAAAGACGTAGTTGGTAGCTGCAATTTCCACGGCAAAACCTGCATGGCTTCTAGTTACGCGACACGGAACATGCAAGCAGATACAACCCTCAATCTCCATGTTTGCTCTGATGAGTCCCGTGTACGATGATGTCTGATCTGCCCTCTCCGTGTAGTTAATTGATTAGCCTCACAACTTGAACACTTAGCTGAATGGCCAATTAAGGCCGGCATTTTGATACACACAAGATTCAAGATTACGGAGTCCTCCATTGAAAAATACGTACACAGAATTAAAACGCGGTAAAATATGCATGTATAATCGTACCACACCTAAGATTAAAGATCTCGGCGTCTTGCAAATTATCGTAGATTTAGTGCGCACGCAAATAAATTGGAATAATGTTTTGCAGAAAGCGTCCAAACCACAAAATGATAAAAATGAGTTTTATACGGAATTGGACAGCTCAATGCGATATTTTTACCTGTTGAAAACGTAGAAGCTCTAAGTGCTGTAGTTTTTATAAATTTAACATTTTTCTAACGTTTGGAACAATGAAGGCAGACCCACCGCTTACCCAGGACCGTTTTATAAGCAAAAGCTTCTATATCGGTCCTACTCATTCGCCGCCAGTATGGCATTTTTTAATGCTAAAGTCAACCCCACAACCCAGCGTTGCAAAGCAGAGTTGGGCCGCATGGCTGCTATCCAAAATTTTGCCCTCATTGTCCTGTCAGTTCACTTCTTTATTTAACAAAATATATATACATAATCCACCAAGATATTTAAATACAGGAAGCATTAACACGATGTATAAACATATATAAAATACAAAGTATATAATAACATAATATAAAAATACAAAGGATACACAGGATTATACAGGTAAGGAGCAAACAGAGCGAGATATTTTTTAATTATTTTTTTATATTTAAAATAATTATAAAAATATTAATGTCTGAATAGCTTCTTCTTCTTCAAACTGTATAAATCAATTTGTAAATAAAATATTTGGTCTTTATTTGAAAATATACGAGACTAAGTGTACCCAAGATAACTCTATTGCATGAAAACTAAAACAGTGTTTCGGGGTTATAAGTTTTTAATGTTATAAAAATATATTTGTTAATATTTTTTTAAGGAAATGCTTCAAGAGTAAATGGATCTATCATAATAAAATTGATTAAAAGCCTGTTTAGCTATGGGTTTTGCAAAATGATTTAATAAGTTTACGTTAAATTTAGCAAATCGAGAGCAAATACGAAAATCGTGTACCGGGGCCTCTTAAAGCGCCGTTTCTGGTTTAGCGCCTTTTCGTATTCAACTTTAAAGCCGACCATTTAAATAAAACAAATGGTTTATTATTTACATCTAATCCAACTTGATGATATTTCTCTTTCAAGCGTCATGAAATATTTTCTCACTAAATGAAGGTACCTACACACATTTTTAAAAGCTATCCGTCAACGCGTTATTGAAATTAATGTCTGTTTTTAAAAACATTTTATTCTTAAAGTTGTACCACCGTAAAGGAGAAAAATGTGTGCTTTTAATATCTTCCAAATGGCGGGAAAAGACTCGATGATGGCGTCGTCCGGTACATCAAAAGAAATTAGGAATATGTTCAGTGTGCAGTACGTATTCAATTCATATTTATTGCGAATCCGGTGCACTTTGAAGAATTTAACAATTTTTAAAACGCGCGCATGGAAATTTAATTTATGGTTAATATTAGCAAGGTGAAATATGTATATATTCCACGGAGACGAAAATATTAATAAAAGTTTCTTCTTCAAAAACAGAAAAATAATTTTGTGGTGACATTATTGATATGATTGATAAAAATAAACTTAGTTTTCACCACTTTTGTATTTTTTGATAAATTAGAAATTTTGGAAATAAGAAAAAGTGTTAATAATAAATTGAATATTATAAATAACGAGGTCCTTTTTACAAATAGTTATCTTTTAAATTTATTTTCATGTTAAGTAGTTACTTTTTATTATTATTCATTTTCCATACATAATTTTTTCTATATTTTGATTGTTTATACCTACCCCTTCGTCAGGATACTAATTGTATCCTGACTAAGGGGCCATGGACTCTGAAACAGTTGATATATTTTTCAATACAAAAGTGGTGAAAACTAAGTTTATTTTTATTAATTATATAAATAAAAGCTTTTGATTCTGTATTAAGGGTGAAAAATCCGTTTTGAAACAAGATGGTGAAGTAGGCTAGTTAATGATTAATCCAGTTAACATGATTTTTAAATCCATAGAGGTGGAAAATTAATATCGCCCACGTTATTCTTGGCTAAATCCAAGATAATGGTCCCATTGCATGTACAACGAAAATGATTATTTCACTATATTATTGAATGTGCTAATACAAAATCAAACATAATAAGTTTAAAAAGTTAGTATTAAATAATATATTACACTTTAATGTTTCGAAAAATGCACTTCATATTTTGACATTTCATAGGCAATATATGAGGTTAGGTTTGGTTTGGTTAGGTTATTAGGTTTGGTTAGGTTAGGTTATTAGGTTTGATTTGTTTAATTTAGATTACGATTATTTTAGTTAGATTAAGATAACAGAACATTAAATTATATAGTGAAATATTTATTTTCATTGAATGAACAACCGGACCATATCCTTGGATTATTCTTTATTCTTTCCCTGTGGGAGTGTGGCGATGAATTAGATCCCAATCATCTAGAAAAACTAATAACACTCCCGTTCAGGAACAGAGCACAACATAACCCCAAAACTATTTTTAAAGCTATTTGATAATTATTAATAATATTGAGTTGGGTATACGATGTAATCGTCACAAATATCCCGAAGAATAAAATAAATATTATAATGTGTAATAAAAAAAAATGATAAGACAGTCAAAAGTAGATAAAAGTATGTTTTCCATTGACATCGAAATATTCTATAAGGTAAATTCCTTTTATCGGCAGATGTGACGCACGCATTCGAGAGTCGTCAAAATACTTCGGTTCCTTATAAAATAACGACAAATGTAGTGGAATCTTGTTCGCATTGTATAAGAAATGTAATTAAACATATTGTAGAACTTTGTGAAACCATTATACTTCAATTGTTCGAATAATATTTTTTCTTTTGAACTTTGTGGTGATATTATTATTAAAATAAAACACAAATCTCTTTGTTTTCATCGCCTTGTCAGATATACAATCTACATGTTTCGAGAACAATGTTCTCTCCTTCAGGATTGATTATGTACTAAAATTGAAAAAGCTAAAGCATGCAAGTGTGTTACTGTATGGGGAAGGTGAGAGGAGGGGGGGGTCGAATGTGTTAATTATGGAATGTCATCTGAAGGGGATGGAATCTTAAGTGGGGAAATATTCAATAGTGGGTACATCAAACAAAGTGGTGAAAACAAATGGATTTGTGTTTTATTTCATTATACTTCTTCAAAACGCAAATTTGAATGGGGTCACTTTGTACCCAGGTCCGACTCTCGAGCCAATTTCGACCTTCCGGTATTCTGAGGTAAAACAATCTCGTTCAAATTAAAATAAAACCCGCCTTACATTATAATATATCGCCGTCAATTCGTTTCGCTTATCATTAAACCGTCACATTTGATGACATTTATTTTACGTAATTGCTAATTTCTTTAATATATCGGTATCATTTGGCTCCGAAACGGTGCAGTAAACATGTCGGCTGATCCGGGCGGGTGTGTTATTCTGAAAAATGCAGCGCTAAGCTCGCATTTGTAAAAAATAAAATTCCGCTCCAACACCGTCGGACAAAATAAAACGGTCAACGCTGTCACTCATATTTTTAGGTCCTTTGATACCACCGAGCGGCGAGCGCGATGCACGCGCGGTCTGCACGCAGTAAATGCACCACGCGACATTCGCGTGTCACGCTCAATTTCAAAGCGAAAAGTTTGTCAATGTGCATTTATTACTATTTTATTTTTACTCCCTTTATATTAACTCGTGGCGTCTGCTTGCTTGCTTGCCTGCTTGCCGTCAAAAAAAAAAATTGGATCGATTTTTGACCCTTTTCCCGTGATCCAATCGAGCTGAAACTTGGCAAGTAGACTCGTGGCGACGATCAAGAAGATCTATCAAATGTTCGTTAAAAAATTAATAATTATAGTATAATTTCGGATTTTTAGAAATTTCATTGGTTTTTTCAAATTGGAATCATTAGAAAAGTTTGATAAGCAACGGCGGCCCGATAATGTCGCGGAATATTTTCTATTTGAATTACTCCGTCGGTATTCATAATAGGTACTTCACTACGAATGTCGAAAATCTAAATTGACTGACAAATGTTTTTAGAATTTAATCTTCAAAGCATGAAGTGTCTTATCAAAGCTCAAAACATCTGACATTTTCGAAATATATTAAATTACTGTAAGTTTAGTGTTATGTTATATGTTTTAATTCGTCTTTAATTGTTTTTATATTTTACAAAGAAAGGGAGTATAATAAAAACTTGGTTTTTATGGGTTACTTTTTTTAGTACTCAAGAAATCAAGGCGTTCTTTGCATACGACGCCTGCGCCATATCTCAAAAGTGACGGGTATTTTTTTAATTTTTTTTATGGGTTGAACTTCATACAGAACTACTATTTTACAATAATAAGTGTTACTATTAAACTATTAATAAGCAAGTTTCCTGCCTTACATCTTACAAACATATAATAATTACTAATTTATTTAAAAGTTCCTACATAGCTAGGAAGTTTACAAAATGAATATTACCTTAAGCCTTAAGGGAATCATCCGGGTAGTGAAATGAATAAAAACTGCCTCCATGGACAAGCAACCTTTGACCTTTGATAAAATGCTCCTAAACCACTATATTAAAATAAAATTGAATATAAATAATAAAAAATCCACCTAATTTTTTAAATCCCCTCTTATTATTATCATGAGTATGGATATCAACGGCTTTCTCTGAAATGGTTTTTACTACGCGTTTACCAACTGCATATAAATAAATATTTGATGACAATATTTTATAGGACAATTCGTTACGCTACCATACATAAAATTGATGGGCACCTCATGCCTGTTTTTGTAAAATGGGTTCCTAAATTCACTTGCCTGTTTTAAATATTCTCCATGTTTTTTAGAAAAGTTCTCTTTTTAATAATTTATTTTCTTTATGATTTATGTATTGCGTATCTACTTCAGCTGCTGTCAGTTCAAATGAGATCTTTTAAATGTGCAATAATTTTTCTAATACTTTTATTTTTCGGTGAGTCTGTGACAAATAAAAGGAAACGCGTGGCACATTGGGCTGCATGTCCTCCCGTCTCTTGCATCGTTTTCTGGATGCAATGCTCCACGTTCTGAATTTACAAAACAACAAACTATTTTCATGAATAAGAGATACAGAAATGAAACCACCACTACGAAAATAGAGGGCGACCTGTTTTAAAATAATTATCTGCTAAATAGTGACGCTTTTGCGTTTGATAAAAGCCCTAAAAAATATATTTTATGTTTTTGATATTTTTTATGGAAAAATCATATTAATCTCCAAATTATCCTCTCCTTGTTAATCTCAATTTCGTCAATTATTTTTCTATACTCTCTTAAATATCACATCATATAAGTACACTGTATGTAAAACATAAATACAGGAACGCTCCATAAGCATAGGCAAGCAGGGCGGCAAAATGATGGTGGAATATATATATTTTTAAAATTTAAAACGACTATTAGAATCTGCCTCATATAAAAAGCCTTAAAGGGCACTTCAAGGGTCCAAAAAAAAAATACATCAATCGTAAAGGCCGTTAAAATGATGTCGTCGAAATTCAGAAAAGTTAGACAGCTTAGCATGTTTTATCTGCGAAGAATGTAGCCGGGCTATAAACAAAATATAATTGCAAAGAAGAAACGTATAATAAACGCCAAATTTGCCTAGTTTTCCATGATGCTGCCAAATGCATCAATCAATGTTAACGAGGCATGATGACCCGACCGCTTGTTCACTGTGCGAGTGCCTTACAAGCACGTCTTTATGTGTATAAAGCCAAAACCATCATTAGGTGACAAAGACGACCACATTCGTGTGTTTTGGCCAAGATGCACTCAAATCGAAAATTCGTGACTCGAATTGGAAATTATTGTTTCACACCAAAATACCAGCAATATAGATTTAGAGTTCCGGTTTATATTGGTTTAGAATATTAATTAGCTGAGGAGCTAATTCGTTTTTTTTTTATAGAAAAAATCCTAGTAAATACTTATTTAAAAAATCGGTTTTAATCATCGATTGATTGAATTAAATTTTTTAGCTTATTTTCATAAGATCAATACTTCAAAAAAAAAAACGAGCGAGCTTTACAGTGGTCGCGTATGATGTGTAACATTAAAAATATCAATTGAGCAGCGACCGAAATGAACATCAAAATTAAAAAAGCAAATCCCTATATTTATTAATTAGTAAATACAAGTACAAAAAATGTATGTGCATTTATTTATTATTGAATTTTGCAGCACTAGGTAGGTACCATATGTCTACATACGCATTTTTATTTAGAAATGTGTTTGGTCAAATATATGTTTTTATTCTTTTTCATAGATGGCGGTAGTGTGCCGCCATACATATTGTATGAAAACTTTGAATAAATTTTTAAAAAGAATAACATAAATTACATATAATTGGAGAATGTAAATCATTAAGGGTAGTTATTGTTTACATTAATGTAAAATTTATTAGATGGTTTCGAAGATATAAGCCAAAATATATCAAAGTTACAAGATCCGCACGCTTGACCCCAGTCGCGAAGCATATGTACAAAATCAGGAGCGTTGGCTGTTGGAAGTGTGCTGTGATGACATTTGTTGGACATTGATTTGCTTATAAAAGATGATTTTTTCCATCGCGCACGCTCCACGCGCGCTCATTGGTTAAATGAAATTGCGCGCGTCTTAGTTCCTGTTACGCATTCCGTCCATTTTCATGAAATCGCTGCCACAGATTGCAGGAAAGCGAGAGAAAAGATATTACACATCAAAAATGATTTTACATATGTATTTTTTTATTAAATTTATAAAGACTTATAAAGTTATACAATATACTATGATAACTTGTTTAAAATTACGTTTACAAGCATACCAGGCAAAACTTATAACCTAACTTTTTATTGTGTATATTTTTTTATAAAGAATTATTATCTGTACAGTAAATTTTCCTTCGTAATACATAATACTTTGTACAATTACCGTGTGTTGTATCATTACCTACTTACATAAATGGTACAACCAATCTATGTATTCTCCCATGCTATGTATGGTACAGTATATTATTACAAGGTATTTACAGCATACACAATTATCTACGCTCGATTAAAGTTACTGAGAAAAAATTTTCAAGAATATTTTTATATGAAAGTACGTTTTCTAAGAATACAGTTACCGGATTTGGTCCCCAGAAGGATGATAAATCATAGAAGTCTTACAGAGACGAAGCTATTTACATATGAGGAAAGTGGATGCAAGTCTCTTAAACGATGGCTCAGGGCTTACAACCTGTATGACCTAGCTTGAGTGATCACTCTACACAATGCTACGTTCACCAACTCCATCCACACATTATCAAATTTTTGAAAGTTTTTTATGTTTCGAATCAAGAACATTTAATGTATTGCTCTGATCTCTGCTAGAGACATCTGTTGTTATTTTTTCTCTTTAACAAGTTCCTCTACATAAATTTCGCAACTGGTAATGATACTTCTATATTTTGTTTTTCAAAATGGAGTTTTTTTAGCAATATTCCGAATATATGATATTCTTTCGAAATATTACATATCTACTAGAAACGCCTGAAAATCAATATTTTTCATTCTTAACTCCTATCATCCACCAGCATATTATATTCAAACAATATTATAGAAAATCGTATAAGAGACTTCCATCCACTTTTCTCATGTATAAACAGCTTCGTCTCGGTGAGACTTCTGTAATTTAACCTTAATTAAATATTTTTTATTTATTAAACAGTATTCTCAATTCCAATAGACAAACGTTAAAATGGAAAAAAACGGTTGAGGGGTGAGAAATTTAATTAATAAAAATATCAATTTCAAGTTACATTTGGATTCCGAATACAAAGATACGTATACATATAATACATAGTAGGTATCTCTCGTTGACATCTCGATATGTACTTAAGACAAAATGCCATAAGCAAAGAGGTTCTATCCATGCTCTCAGATTATTACACGACAAAATCACGCAGCATGAACAAGGAGGAATAAAATAAGATCAAATAAGACACGTCTTTAATGTAGGGATGCTTACGATGGAGACGTCATACAGAAAAACAAATGTGGAATCAAAATTCGAGCAGTTACAACCAGAGCATGCATTGAGAACATTAGAAATTAATATTTTTCGCTTCGTCAGACATTGTGAGATGGGACCAATAGACACCACCCAAAAGATGGAAAGATTTCCGCAGTGAGCCTTTGAGCGGTGATCCTCTAAGATAAGACAGAAGAAAACAAGAATATGAAGAAGAGAGAATTACGAAATGCTTTAAATGATTCTCTCGTAAACAATCTACAATGCGCAATCGAAATGAGCCAATAAGACTGACAGCAACAGCTTGATCAGCATTATAAGTGAATTGACAAATCCCTGAGCACGCTCTGCGATGCATTATTTGGAGGCAACGAATGGAACATTTCTTTTGTTGAATGCGATCTGTTCATTTATTGGAATTTTGTTGTGTATTTATTTTTTCGGAAAAAACACCAGTCATTAAAAAAGTAAAATTCCAAGAATGACTTACGTAATGCGAGTATTAGATTATTATTATTTTTTTTTTTTTAAAAAAAAATAGAGATGTGAACACGGAATACGTGTCACATCAATATTCTTACTATTTTCAAACTAAGCTAAGCGCTTGTACTATGAAAATAGGACTAACTTGCTAGTCTGGAGTGAGGATCGAACCCGCAACCTTTGGATCACGAGGCCAGTGTCCTAACCACAAGACCAACAAGCTACTCTTATACTTATAAAAGATGTTATTGAATAAATGCACATATTTAAATCATAGCAGTTTGTTCAATATCTATATCTAGAAATAACTCATCAACCCATGCGGAAAATAAAGTAATTAATTAACTTATAATTTATAGAATTACACTTTGTTTACACCACTTTTTTTATTATTGAAAAAATTCAACATGTTTCGAAGCCAATGGCTTCTACGTCAGGATAACAAAAATAAATTTTTAAAATCGTAAAAAGTATAGATAATCAAAATATCAAAAAGTTATATACGGAAAATGAATAATATAAAGTACCTACTTAACATGAAAATAAATTTAAAAGATAGCTTTTTGCAAAAAGGACCTGATTATTAATTTATAACATTCAATTTACTATTAACAGTCTTTCTTATTTCCAAAATTTCTAATTTATTAAACTGTGATTCTGTATAATTTGTATGTAAAATTTGTAAACCTTTATTAATATCAAAAGAAAGATCAAAAGATGATTAGCAAATTCGGAATAATTATTAGTATGTAAACACCTTAAGCGTTCCTTAACTCTAACTTCAAAATTTCTACACGTTTTTCTCACATAAAAATAATCACAATCATTACAAATCAATTTATAAACAAAAAAAAAGTGGTGTAAACAAAGTGTTATTCTATAAATAATAATTATAATGTCACCACAAAATAATTTTGCTGAGTTTGAAGAAGAAGTAATTAATTAACCTTCACGCTGCTTTCCACAGAGGTAGGAAGGTACAAATAGTCACTTATTTGTCTTAGCATACCACTCTTGGGTAGTCGGCTTTCATACAACTTTACAAGTACGCTAAAGCTTTTAATTGGGCCGCTCATCCATATCTCATTTATATCTTATTGTTAAAGAATTAAGGTTGGTATTACGGTCGTTAAACATGTTTAATTGTAAATGGTTATGGATATTTTATACGAGCCGTATGTTTTTCCGAGAAACGAATCTCGACGTTTCGTTGAATTCATATTCAACGTCATCTGGAGGACAACCCGTACCCGCGGAGGCACAGAGCGGACTGATTAATGTTCACCTCTTCTACGATAGAGGTCGCCAGTGTGCAATATGTACTGGTTACGTCGGTGGACTTTTCTGCGACGTCTCTCAAATGTTGAATCAAAGTAGTAAGAATAGGGCTCCAAATACTTGATAGTTTGTAACTGTCATCTCTATTGAAATTGGGGTATTTGTATATTTCAATGGATTCCCTCACTAATCTGGGTATAAGGTGCGGTTCTGTTGATGAGATTTTTGTCTTGTCAGATCTGATGAAGTGACAGAGATTCCCTTTGGATGCATGTTCGCAGATTGCCGATGTATTGTAGTTGTTGTTTTTAATTGCTCCAAAATGTTCCTTCAAACGTGTAGATATTGCGTTTGGTTTGTCCTGTGTAGATTGTTTTATGTGAAAAATTCTTTCGCAATCGCTCTCTGTTCATGTTGCCTTTGACACACGTCTCATATATTTACTTGACCAATGTTGGGATTGATGTTGCGATTTATTATAACAATCTCACAGATTGGTTAGCGGACAGGAATATCATTTGTTGTGGCTACAATGATCGTCGACAGAATGTTTGCCGGTGTGGGAGGCTGCATTGGCGCGTTGCAAGTATCTTGCACCTCATTGGCTGAGTCGGATGCTGTGTACCACTAGAGTCCGAGTGCCGAACTCCACACTTAAATTTCTTCTTTCAGAAATCTCAAAAATCAGGGTAGACGAGGCAATGGAGCGCCGCTCTCTTCTATCCTGACACAAAACCCTCGCCTCAACTACACATCTTCTGAAGCAAGCTCGTCGGAAGCCTTTGACAGAACCGGCTCCCAATATCTGGTCATGACGTGTCTTCAACGTTTTTGGCTATTTTTGGCCTTCCTTATCCTTCTTATCTTTCTCTTCTGATCCATTCGTTCAACATGACCTTTAGATGACCACTAGATCTTAATGTGGTCGTATTTACAATTCACAAGGCCAAGATCAGCATTAAATTATTTTCGAATTTGTTCATTCTTTACTGTATTATAAATATTGATAATAATATATTTAAAAGCACCATTCTTCATTATTCTCAGTCACCCTCCTTTCTAATGTTTATCTGATCCCGAAACGTGATAACAAGACTTGGGTACATTTACATGACAATATTGATTTTGATTTTGTGAAAACAGTTCAATCAGACGTTAGTGGTGTTACCGGGCCAGTTAACGATGTATACTCCTTCAATTGAATTTAGAATAGATGTATTTACAAGGGAATAAATTTTGTTGTTAGGCAGCCCATCCAAACATTTGTCTGTTATATTCTCGTATGTATAGGTATTACATATGCAAAATATTGTAATATGTATAGATTTATTTTGTTACTTGAAGTTATGTACGTGAATATTTCTTGATATTTTATAAATTGACGCATTTTTAACATAGAATTCGCCTATTATCGAGAAAACGATATTAATTAGTGATTATTATCCCAACACAAAATAGGCAGTACGTAAGTACTAATTTATGTTTAAGTTTCTATAAAAAATGTCAAAATATCTGTCAAATGTTTCTATAATAATGGCGAATATATTGGCTTTAATTTAATATTTGGACACTTTGGAAGAAGAAATGTTGTTGTAATTCTAGCGAGTTACGGACAGACAGACATTCTAAATTACGATAGTTCATAATATTCATCACGACAAAATTGAGGAAGTGTGCAATCCCGAAAAAGTAATTTTGTTTAATCTGTTTGTAATTCCGGGTAACGTCTGTAGCTTTTTTAAAAAAAATTTCTTCGTTTTTCTATTCTTTTTGGAGAACAACAAAAGGTCCACAGACAATTGGTCCAACGACAAAAGGTCCACGGACATTTGGTTCAACGACACAAGGTCAGACGACAAAAGGTCCAAAGACATTTTATCCAATGACACAAGGACCAACGACTAAAGATCCATGAACATTTTTTCTAATGATAAAAGGTCCTTCATTTTTGGAAAGGTTTTTTCTTTCTCAATTCATTGTTAATAATAAATAAATACTTATTATTTGTGAACCGACATGTAAACCTACGTCAATTTTGACCGGCTACAAGCTAATCTAGATATCTTCTGTGTATAGTTTTCTGGGATATTCTGCCGTGTGTATGTGACCTCTCTGGCCAACGTTTCGGATCCCATTGCAGGGTCCATCATCAGGGCTGATGTGATGAGTGAGTGTTGAAGTGTAGGTTAAGTATTACCTTGCAATACCGTACCGAAGTCAGGGTGTCTCCAAATTTGTGTTATGTTAAATACTGGATTGCAGTACCGTGTCGAAAGCAAGGTGTGTGTCTTCATGTAGTGTTTTATATATCTATTAACGGATGTCGGACTGTGCGGATCGTCTATTTGATTTATCCTGCAGCGCCGGATACCACGATGTTCTTAACTTGAGGCCGTCATCCCTATTAATGTTTACCGGGTGCTTGTATATCTCAATTGCTTCTTTGACCAGGCGCGTATGGTGACTTTTGGGCTTTCCTAAGATTTTTGGCTCAAATGAAAAATGGTGGCCCGTATCTAGAAAGTGCTCAGCCAATGCCGATTTTTTCCGGGTGACCGAGTTTGCATGCTCTTTTATGCTCATCAACCCTCTTTGAAATCGTGCGTGCTGTTTGTCCCACATACACTTTATCGCAATTTTGACAATCGAGCCTATAAACACCGTCGGTCTCAAGGGGATCCCGATCCTTCGCTGGTCTTAAGAGGTCCTTAACCTTGTTGTTTGTGTCGAACACTGTCTTAATATTCTGTTTCTTGAGGGCTTTGGCAATCCTGTCTGTTACATTATGGATATAAGGCAAGAAAGCACTCCCTTTGATCTCA
>JADDOH010018364.1:0-16051 GCA_016648135.1 Agrypnia vestita
GTGCTAGTTACTTTGCTAAGTTAGTTAGTAATGTTTTGTTTTGTAAGGTGGATTTCTGTTATCGGTTTACCCACTTTTCATCTCTTCATACCGCTTTAAACCATTGTACTATTGGGATTCCATATTAAAAAATCGTGCATGTACTCATGTATTTTATAAAAGTTATAACTCTACAAACAAAAACTTTCGTAAAAAACGATCGAAACATTCGAGAACTCGCATCTGTTCAAAAATAAAAGTTCTGGCATCGTATTTCCGCTACATGTTCCGTTACATACTGAGTGCGCTACTTTCGTTACAATAAAAAAATATTAAAAACTATAACATCAATAAATATAAAAGTACATGGAACGCATAGAACATCTCCGAGCGCTGGATCTCTACGCGAGTGTTTTGAACACTAGACGAACAGGCACGATTGCAATTACTGGCGGTTTTATTGGTCCGGTCGCTTAGTTCGCCCCTAATGAGCCGCACCAATTAACGAATAACCCGTGACGATTGGTCCGCGGGTGCCCTCGCCGCCTGGTCGCCGCGCGGGGCCGTCACAGCCGCCGCTCGGCCCCGACCTGTCATTCTTCACACTTTTTTTACTTCCACACGTTTTTTCCCTTATTCGCAGCCACCGCTTTTTGTCGCCCTTCTTACTGCGCGCATCTCGGCGCTGTTCTTTTTTCCCCCGCGACACATCTCTTATGTCTTTCTTTCGGCGGGAATCTTCTCACAAAAGGCGGGAATATTTGCATTGTTTAAAGTGAAAATATTTTCGAAAAGTTCGCACCGCCGCGAGGCGCGGGACGGGCGGTGCGGGGAGCGATCTCGCGGGAGATTGAATTCGATTTGGGTAATCTGAAACTTTTGCCAAATGTGAATTTTTGACGTTGTTTTCGAAATGATTCTGCTTTCCTTTGTCTTATATCCTGATATTGCGGGTAAAATAATAATTCCTCTGGTCACAACGAATCACTCCCTTTATTCAATAATATAACTGACAGTAACGTAATACCTACAATCCTAGCGACTGGTGGAAATCTGACAAGTGTCACAAGGTTAACACCCCTTTTATCTCTTGACTGAACCGACGTTGACGACACCAATAGCCCCATCCATTGGCTATGGATGACGACTTCAAAAACGAATCAGTTACCGACTGAATGATGACATTTAATAGCCGCCAATCAGAAGACAGAAAAATGAGTTCACGGTTCATTATGCAAATTCTCGCGATCTGTCAATTTATGCATACCTACCGACATCATACTTTGGAATAAACATTTGGCGGTAGTCAATCATAAATGTTCGTTTGCTCCAAAAATAAATGCGGAGTATAAAATCAAAAGGCAGCAATATCAAAAAAAATTATAAGATATTTTGAATGCAGTCACCGAGGATAAATAATTTAAAATTAACTGAATTCTAGATTTTATGTAGCTATATCCCTTCCGAAATCATGTTTCCTTTAAATTTATGTTTACTATAAAATCTTGAAGTAAGTACACGATAAATAGTAATCCTCTATGACCGGATTAAATTTTGGATAGTGCTGCGTTTGCATTTATTAGAGTTTTTATATATACCTACATTATTCGTTGAATATAAGAGCAAAGGCAGCGATATCCAAAAAAATAAAATAAAGTTTTTAATGAACTCACCGAGGATTTCTAATTTATAATGTACTGAATTATACATTTTTTGAATCTATTCTTTCCTAAATCATGTTTCCTATAAATTTAAATGCTATGTTTCTTATAAAATTACTAATTCATTACATTATAAATTAGTAATCCTCGATTAATGCAATATTTTTTTTGGATATTGCTACTTTGCTTTTATACCCCGTATTTAATGTATTTGTTTAATCTTATGAATGATTCATAAAATTGAGAATGTAGCAAATATAAAAAAAATAATACCTAGGCATATCAGAAAATAATATAATTTTAGCTATGTGTGTAATAGATATGCATTGTGAATAATATATTTATAAGTTATTGTTGATATTGGGACAATTGAGTCGAGGAACATTAACTTGCAATTATATGTTGTGATTTACTTTTCCACTAGTATTATTCAAATAATCTAAATGATTTAGATCATAAAAATATAATATTTAATCTTTGAAACAGCTAATTTAAATAATAGTGGAATGCTTACATGTAAATATTAAATTGATAAATTGACAATATAGAAAGTCATTCCCCTTGAAATATCCATTTAATTGATACGAACAAAGTAGGTAATATTTTAGATCTGAAAAAAATTTTTGAAGAATGAATTTCAAAAATGGATTTTTATCTTTTATCAATGCAATCGATCGCGGAGTTTCAAAATACAGGAAATCAAAATAGCCATTTTCGTTATAATAACACTTCTTGAAATGTTGACCTTATAACAAGGAACCCATAAAAGGAACAGCTTTTGTAAGACGTACGTTAATATACATGGATCGTTTTAACGTAAAGACATTTAAAATGTATCAAGAATTATCATGAATGAAATATATCAAGAAAAATAGAAAGTATTTAAACTTGGTTTCACAAGTTTTTTATCACATTTTTGTATGGAAATATCTCATTTTAAAATTTATTCATCAGGTTACATATATTTTAAATACGGATATTATGTTAAAATAATACAAATTTTCTTCATTTTTAATTCATCGTAGGTTTGGTAATTTATTAATTATGTATGGAAATATCTCATTTTAAAATTTATTCATCAGGTTACATATATTTTAAATACAGATATTATGTTAAAATAACACAATTTTTCTTCATTTTTAAATCATCGTAGGTTTGGTAATAAAGAAAATTGCTCCACTTTGTGGGCGTTTTATGACTGAATGGCTTCGTGAGATGTCTTTTTTCAATAATATTACAAAATAAACGATTATACTCAAAATAAACGATGCAAAATCTGTCAGTTTGTTTATTTACAATTTATGTTTAAAAAAACATATATTTTTTTTAAAATTTTGTATGTTTTTTTCACCTCTTTTTACATGTTCGACAACTTTTTTACTTCAATAGTCAAAAGAATATATATTATAATTTTAAAATTAAAATGAAATTAAATCAAAATCTTTGTCAATATTCCTGATTTTATATATTTAAACAAGACGCAACGCATTTATGACACGATTCGCAGTACCTTGATTAAATAGCTAAAATCTGAAATGTAGAATAAATTTTTTTTGTAATAATATACAAATAATAACGTCTGTTCCTAAGGGTTGAAAAAAACACATAAAAAATAAAATATTCAAAACTTTAATTGTAAGTAAACAAACTAACAGATTTTTCAATAATTGTAATAAGTTTAGGATAATCGTTAATTTTGTAATATTATTGAAAAAAAAATACATCTCACGAGGCCATTCAGTCATAAAAGGCTCACAAAGATTTTCTTCATTTTTAAAACATTATAGGTTTGTTAGTTTTTAAATTGATTAACGAATTTAGTTTGTGTCATTTTATTAAGATATCCGTATTTAAAATATATGGAACCCAATTAATAAATTTTAAAATTATAAATTTCCATACTAAAATATGATAAAAAACGAAAGAGAAGATGAGAAGAATTAGAAAAAATTGTGAAATTTGCTCACTCTGCTGGACGATCGCCTTAAACACAACGTCCTAGGGCAAGTTAATTCCTGTACACATGTATACAATACTTTTCCAGATCAATAAGATTCTAAAAAATATACACAATGGTTTAAAACAGGCTTTATCATCATCATCTGCGTGCTGTGCTTCTCAACTCCTGGATAAAGACATTCCCCAAAGATCGCCACTCTTTTGATGTGGTTGCACACTCTAATCCAACTTCTATAATATATAAGTTACCGTAATAATAGTTTTACTTTTTGTAAAAAATAAGTCAGAAATATTGAAAAAAAATGCAACATTGATATCGCATATCTCCATAAATTTTGTTATTAGGCCTTGGTTGCTTGAACATTTTAGATTCATAACATAGGCAGGAATCTACCGGCAAAGTTTCTGCCACTAGCTACATACACCCTGTATAGTAGGAATACACAATACCTCTTTCAAGTTATAATATAGATCGTAAGGGTACATGTAACTGTTCTGTATCCAATGCCACTCTTTAATTACGGATCCAGACCTCCATGACACCATTGCACCAGAGAGTTGGTGCTGTGCTCCAGCCTCAGCATCAGACCAGCAACACTATCCTTGATCACGGCCTTCGGTAAGCGTTGTGGAAGCGAAGAAGGTCGTTACATTTTCTTAATTTCTTTTCTTCTTCTTCTTCCTTTCGTTTTTAATTTGTAAAGTTATTTAGCAGGCGTCAGCA
Source organism: Agrypnia vestita (assembly GCA_016648135.1). NCBI lineage: Eukaryota > Metazoa > Arthropoda > Insecta > Trichoptera > Phryganeidae > Agrypnia > Agrypnia vestita. Next base: position 4,324 of record JADDOH010018364.1, read on the forward strand.
CCTACCTCGGTAGATTTGGCTGGCGGGCTGATGGGTGCCCACAACCATCGCACCTAAAGTCATAATTCGTTGGTTTCGCCGTCGCGCGTTGAGGAACGTGTGTTTTATCCGAGCCGACTGCGCGCACCTTTGTCAACGTCAACTGCGGTCGAGATCCGACGGTTTTGTCGACTGAGAAATTATGACGTTTGCCAACCGAATGAAAATTATGATTCGCAATCCGAAATATTAAGCAGGGCGACCAGTTATGATAGTATCTTTCCGACATACCCAACATCTTTGCAACTTAATGGAATTTAAATTATTCTTATTTGTATCAACACGTTTTGTATAAAATCACAATTTAATGAATAATTAACGTGTTTCGGGTCAATGGTCCCTTCACGTTTACTAAAAACTAATATTGCAACAATTTAATTTTTAGAAATTTTCTTGTATAACTTTGTGAAAGGCCATTTTAAAAAATATAATAATTTTTTTTGTTAACTTTCACTATTTGTTTATACTGATCGATTATCCGACCCACAAAATATAAATCTCAGGCCGCAAAAAACTCGGTTATCAGTAGATTCGCAAACTTATTCTTGCAATACGAGAATTCCCTAGGCATAGACTAATTCGGAGACACAAAGTATATTCTGAAGCAAAAACTTAAGAAAATGAACTCGTAGGCTTAAAACCAACGTACAACGCGCACACACACACACACACACACACACACATACACACACACACACACACACACACACACACACACACACACACACACACACACACACACACACACACACACACACACACACACACACACACACATACACACACACGTACACACACTAAAAACATCACCTTTGAGTAAGTAATTTTATGGATATTATTGTAAGCGATTAACAGATATATGGAGGAGATATTATTCAAATGTTCTAATATTTTTCTTTGTAAAATATCTTAATGCATTGTAAGCTTCGATTTGAATAAATAAAATAAACGATCCGAACGTTTTCGATGCTAACGCATCGTCTTCATTAATATTTCTAATACTAAACGGACTAAAGGACGGCGTGAGGAGTGGGGTGGAGATTAGAATCCGGTGGGTATGTGGGCGTGGTCATTAGGCGCATAATAGGGGACACAACAGATGGAATTTGAATATTGATTACATTTTTGTTACAATTAATCGCTAGGTTTTCTACAAAAAAGTGATCACATAAGCCAGCCGTACGATAGGTCGTAAGCCCTATGAACACCCAAAAAGACTTTCATAACTACTTTCCCATATAAAAATACAACTTCGTCTCTATGAGACATCTATAATATATCTTGATTAATAATGTCCCCCTGGGGATAAAATCGGTATTTTTGAAAAATTTAGATGCACGCAAAATATTGTAAATATGAAGAAGTTGAATATCTAATTAGGAACTAATCTGAAAACAAATTAAATAGGAAAATGTTTGCAAAAAATTTTTGTCACCATTAATTGATAAATTTTTTTAATGCTATTTATTAGTAGTATCAAAAATGTCACTTCCGACACTTCCGTCAACAACGAACCAATAGAAAGAGTCACATAATATAAGTACAAGCTCATGGTTGTTAGCGAATTAGGATCCATCTTTAGAATTAGAAGCAAGAATAAAGATGGCAAAGGTGCGTTTCTCAGAATGAGACCGCTATATCCAACCGTCACCTAAACCTGCAACATAGAATGCAGGAATAGGAGGAATGAATATGGGATGGAAACATGAACACTAAACTATGAAATAATCCGCAAAGTCAAGCCTTTTGAGATGTGCCCCTATAAACGCGAATTGAAAATTGCCTGGGTGAATAGAATAAAGAATGTTATAATATTATGAGAGGATTAAAATAAAGAATAAACCAATTCATCATCCGGGGAAAAATAAGTAATAAAAATGCGTAGGAACATGCCGAATCTCATGGCTGCGTAACTCGAGGGACCGGTATAAGTGTATCTCGACTGAGTTGTTCCGTGCGGCGGTAAATAATCGTAATCGCCAATATGATCGCCGGCCTCCGATAGGAGGTCAATATACTCTATAATTAAAATAATTATAGAAGTCTCTTTACTATGTATATGGGAAAAATGTTAGGAAATTTTTGTATGGTGGTCACAGGGCTTATGATCTGTATTAGCTGGCTTAGGTTATTACCCAGCAGTAATAAATTTACCTACTGAATTTATTAGAGGAAAGCAACCAAATATGGTATAGTATTCCTAATATGGAATACCACAATTTCTCGTAAACGAACGATAAGCGTGTGTTGTGCCCGCGGTGAGAGTGTTTTGTTTTATCGCTGTGAGAATGCGAGCGAATTAGTAATGCCTCATGTGCGGGCTCTCAGTACGTGGTGGTTGCGCTGGTGTACAGTTCGATATATGGATTTGTGATTTTTGCAAGTAGATTGAGTTCCTTATTTAGATTTGACCAAAGTCTCCATAGTATCTCATATAGATTAAAGTTCAATTTTTATAGTTTTATAGTATTCCATATTTGGGTACCTATTCCGTGATTAGAAACCTTTATGTTAATTTTATTTTTGAGAAAATTTTATTCTTTAAATTAATTAATATATGTAACACATGATTATTATTAAGTTAAGCGCAGATGTATGACTGATTATACAACGAATGAACGTTTCTGATATATATTTTTTTATGTCACAAAAACCAAATGGTATTCCGTATTTGGTTACTTTCCAATACTAGTTAGATTCTAAATGAATAAACCTTATCAAAGATAGTAATCAATATTTTCATTCATGTACCATTAAACTTCTCCATCCCATCACGTGTGAAGTTATGAAGAATTTTGAAATTTTATGAATTAAAAGAAATTTGAATTCGGATATCGCGATTTGCTTAACAATATAACTTTCCATCTTCATCACTTATATCGTATTTTCTAAATATTCCCGTCAAAACCGCATTTACACCAGTAACCTCAGCTCATTAGTAATTTCGTTTGAATTCACGGGTAAAAAAAAGAAATTAAACGGCTGGAGATGGGACTTGAACCCCGGGCCAGCAAACCCGAAGGCGGCAACGATAGCGATGTTGCTATCGCTGAGCCAGCGTTATTCGTGAAAAGTACAGTACATATAGGATATAGCAAATACGCGAAATATTTCATATTCCGCCCAATCGCCGGCAGGGGAAATATAAAGAAAAATTATAAAATATTTTGATAAAGGTCGTTATTACTATTTCATGTGTGTCGGCTATAAATTAATAAGTGAATACTTATTATTTAGGAGCCGGTATTTAAAGTACCGTTATTTTTGACGGGTTACAACTTGTTTGTATTATATTTCTACCTAACCCACGATAAAATTCCATATTTGAAAGTAGCCAGTTCAACACATGTTGAGAGATTCTGTTTCTCTCGAAACTTAGTAGTCTATACTAATATTATAAACAGGAAAGATTTGATTGTGTGTTTGAATTGAATAGGCTCCGAAACTACTACACCGATTTGAAAAATTATTTCATATTCAGAATTCTACATTATCCCTGATGAACATAGGCTATAGAATATTTTCAAAAATGTTAGAGATCCGTATGAAAACTTCGATAATGTAACCCAACGTGTGAAAAAATTACGAAAAAAAAACTTATATTGCGTACGCTGCGGAAATTATTGCCGATAGAGCAAAGTAATGTACTACAGTTTTATAGAGGACATTAATATCTACAAAAAAGTCTGCGATACCATATATCTAAGTATTACAGTTATGTTACAATAACTTATGTTAACATTAGATGGAAACATTGTTTTTTAGAGAACAGCGGACCCTTTGTTTTCCCTCACAAACTTATTGTTTACTTAATCCTTAACCCGCGCAACGCCGGGTACGACCAGCTAGTAAATATATAAAATAACACTGTTTATATTTTTCACCCAATCTAACGATGAACATTTTCAATGTTTAAAAATGTACGGTATGTTTGTTTGTCGGTTCATCCGTTGCCCGATCGACTAGACGTTGAATAGTTGATACAAATAGTATCGAATGTGATTGTTCACACGCGGCCGTGTTCGATCACAGTTGCAGTTGGAATTTTAATATTTATAGGTGGGGTGCGCGGCGAGCAGCGACTCAGCCTGCGCTTCCAGGGGTTGACAACTTTACCAGGTACTGCCTGCGCCATTACGGGAAATATAGCTAACAAATGTTTAGAATAATTATTATCTTACTAGCCGTATACCTACGGGATATAACAATTGCAGATTGAAGCTGAAAATTCATGAATAAAAAACTATTAGTTTTTTTTAATTGACTATTCACTTAAACCTAAAACTAAATGTAATAAAATAATAATATAAAAAACTAACCCATAAAAAACATGTTTTTACAATACTCCATTTTTCATTTTCGGATTTCGTGTCTACCAGATACGTCGGAGTATTTCCAAACAACTTACCGAGTTGTATGAAAAAACCATTAAAAATTTGAAATATCCAAAATTATACTATAATTATTTTTTTTTTAACAAAAATTTGATAGATATTCTTGGTCGTCGCCACAAGTCTACTTGCAAATTTTCAGCTCGATTGGATCACGGGAAAAGGGTTAAAAATTGATTCAAAGTTTTTTCGTCAAGGAAACAAGCAAGCAGACGCCACGAGTTAAAAGAAAGGGAGTAAAAATATTAGGACTGTGTAATTTCAACCTTTGCGTGAGCCAGGCGCTGATTGCGTGTCACACTCTAATTTATTTATATTTATTTGGAAATATTACAAATGTAAGTGAGTGAATATGTATATATTGTAATGAGGCTAAAAATAATTTCACACTTATGTCAAATGTCACAACAACACTATCGAAGATTCCAGAACAGCCTAGCGTAATTTACGGCTTTCGGGAAGCATTGAGAAACATCTATAAAAGCCTGGAAGCCACGAGAAAGTTCTCATAAACACTAGGAACGCCTAGAAGGTTCGATATCAATATTAGCCAGATATAAATAAGAACGCACGCGGTTTTTAGCGCGCTTGACAGCGGAACAGAAGCGAAGGCAGCCGCGAGCTGTGAAGGCTGGTGTAGCCAGGCGAGTAATAATTCGACAGCTTGAAATAATATAATCTTGAAAGTTCTTAAGAAGCGAAATAAACCGAAGCAAACAATACGTGCGGAAATTGGATGGAATGTTCTAGTGAATAGTGAATTTGTACGAGTGATAATTTATGGAATAGTTCAATTTAGATAATAGCGTTAAGTTAAATAGTGTCAAGTGGCTTTGTACGTTTGATTAACTAATTAATCAATAATTAATAAATCCGAGGGCGACCACGGAAGACGTGGCATGACCAGATTAACCAGATACTGGAAGATGGTCCTGTTAGAAGCCTCAACAACCGTCGAGCTTGCATGAGAAGATGTATGAATGTAGATAAGGCGAAAGTTGTATGTCAGGACAGAAGAGTGTGGCGCTCTATCCTCTCTGCCTACCCCCACGGGGAAACGGCGTGATGGTAAGTAAGTAAGTAAGTAAGTAAGTAAGTAAGTAAGTAAGTAAGTAAGCGTTAATTTAAATAGTGTCAAGTGACTTTGTACGTTTGATTAACTAATTAATCCATAATTAAATTCCAGCGTTTTCATAAATTCCTCCCACATAACCACACGTGATAATATATATAACAATGTATAAACAAATTTAAAGTATTGAACATATTTACCTATATCCTATCTCACTAAGACGATAATTTAAAAAAATACATAATAATAAAAGTGAATAAAAAACAAAAGACAAGAGAAGTAGAAATAGTAAATTAAACATAATAAAATAAGTAAAAATATTAAAAATAACATATTAAGATAAGTTATACTTTATTTGTGTCTTGCATCTCACAGTATTATCAATTAAATATTAATTCAATGTTGCGACGCAGAATAATGTTCACTTGTATAATCTTAGATCGTATGGAGACAGATGTCGATGTCGGTGAACAAATCGTTATAAGCTCGGCACATTCCCACGATGGGTGAGCGTAATCCGTAATTCCAGCAAGTAACAAATTTACGAACCGACAGACAGGCGGATATACAGAGAGACAACGAAATTATTATATTTAGAAGATTCATTTTTGATTTTAAAATTAATGAGCAGTTTCTATATAGTATTATTTATGTAGAATACTGATCTAATGTTTGGTGGAAAATTTTTCGACATTTGATTTACTTAAAAATAATGATGTCGGCCGCGATGGTTGGCGACCTCCGAGTGCAGCAAATGGCAGGCGGGCGCGGCAGGAAGCGACGGGCGATATTACATTGTCACTAACAAAGTGGCCGTGTCCGCGTCATAAATATCGGCCATCCCTGCTTTCTGCCGGCCGCATGTGAACGCACCTTTACCTTTCTTTTTGAATTTTTAAAATCGTATTTAATCAATCTATTTATTTATTCACATAATTATTATCCTATATTTTTTATGTTATAGTTCTTAAGCCATGTCAAGAGGGAAATTTTAGGATGCGACTTTAGGATTGAACTCTTAAAATCGTGTGTTGATTTTTAATTTTTTTTACTTCGGGTATTGTGCGTCCCATGTCTCCGAAGGAATTTTTGAGGCAGGATTCGCCTAAATCTTTTATAAGTTATAATTTCATTTAATGTAATAATATGTACGTATTTAATGTAGGTTTATAAGGTATATAATATTTATTGAATCAATTTAAATTGAAATGAAAAAATATATATGGTATTCGATTGTTGCTTTAAAGAGAGCCCAACATTTAACGAAATAAATATTTGAATGTAGATAGTAAGTTAAATACTTCAACTGTTGATGAGAGATTCAGATACTCTGATACTTGATTAATAAATATAAAATTATAATTTAACTTAAGCAAAGACAACATAGTTTTTATTGATCATTTTAATCAATAATATATCGAACATATGATCAGATACACAAAGTATTAAATAAAAGAATATATAAAATAGTATAAAATAAAATAAAAAATACAAAGAGTAAAAATGGAAGAGGACTATCATAGAAGATTCTACAGATTTAACCATTTTTAGTTGCTTTAGTTGCTTTACGATAACAAACAGAGTTTAACAATACAAGGTTAAAGGAGGTTAAGGAGTGAGGGGAAGGGTGTGATATAACTTAACACACTGATTATTAGTTTTATAAGATCCTTTAAAAAAATGTATGACCTGGTATATTGGTAGGTTAGTGAACATCTACCAAACGAGCTGCATTGAAAGTATTGTCGCGGGCTTGATGCAATTACTGTAATGGCGATTTATAGGTTCCAAGGGTTGTTCGACTCATAAAGTTGGTCTGCACCACGGAAGCGGTTTGATTTATCTGCAGCTAAGTATTTCTGCATGGACAGTTATGTGTCTCCCTGCCAGTACATGGGGGACTTGAACTCGATGTCGGGCCGGATCTTAAAATCAAGTTTGCATCATTTATCTTTTTCAAATTGTTAGTGGCTAATTAGATTGTCCTGAAGTAAATTCATTATTAATGTGGGGTCCACCTGTTCAACAATGAACCATCCAAATTTCTAACCGAAAAAACTCGTAATTATTCAGACAAAATATACTTTTAACTGAAATAGTCACTAGATAGATTAGTTGCCTATAAGCTTCTTATTTAGTAAATATTCATTTTACTAATGGTATTCATGGAAAGTTTTATTTTTGAAATGGCATTTGGCTCATGTGTCCACCCTCTGATACACAATTAACCAGGGAGCGTCACACGATGAACCATGGTATACATATTGAACCACAAATAATGTTTTATTTTCTTCTTCAAACACAGCAAAATTACTTTGTGGTAACATTATAATTATTTATAGAATTAAACTTTGTTTACACCACTTTTTTTATTATTGAAAAAATTTAACATGTTTCGAAGCCAATGGCTAATAATGTTATAAATAATCAAATCCTTTTTGCAAATAGTTATCATTTAAATTTATTTTCATGTTAAGTAGGTACTTTATATTATTCATATTCCATATATAACTTTTTAATATTTTGATTATCAATACTTCGATTTTTAAATTTTATTTTTGTTATCCTGACAAAGAAGCCATTGGCTTCGAAACATGTTGAATTTTTTCAATAATAAAAGAAGTGGTGTAAATAAAGTTTTATTCTATAAATTATAATATTTTATTTATTTATAATGAAATAATGACACAGGGTATTACGAAATCAGTCTTTATTTTATTATTACAGTAAAATGTTATAAAAATTTTAATTTAAAATGAAGACAGAAAAATACTATTTTTTCTTGGTTGATTTATTTTGGATTGAATCCTCTCTAAATATATATTGCTTTACTTTCTTAAGTTGCATGCTTCCTTTTTCTTCTTTGGTTAAATAGCATATTTTTGGAAGTATCTGTCTCTATTGAAAGTCCTGGAGTTCTATGTCTTTTCAAGTCAAAGTTGATTAACTGTTGAAAATTCCTCTTCTAAATGTTTAAAGTTAACTCATATTTAGATGATTAAGGCTACATGCATTACATATATATTCAAAAAAGCTCATAAAACATACCTACAGAGTTAACGTATTTAGGTTTAGATACTCATAATATTGAACTGAAAGACGTTAAAAAAACTAACTTTTATGTTTATGCCAAAATACTTGTAATAACCGATATGAGCTGCTGACTATGGAGAGGGGCGGGAAGACGGTGTGGGGTCTAATTTATTAAATTGCGCGGGACGGCAATTAAACAAATTAGATTTAATTTTCAAAATACAGGTATGGTATACTACTGGTTCATTAAAGAACATGTGATTCTATTATATTCCTGCTAGGTCGGTTGGAAAATTGAGAAGACTTCGTTGGCTGGATCATGTGGAGAGAATGATTAGACAACAAACTCAAAACCAATAGGGCAAAGGAGATTAGGAAGGCCAAGACTAAGACGGAGCGACAATGTTCTCAAATACATATTTTCCTTGGATATCTAGAACTAGATAGTGCAGGATCGAGACCAAGAAGTTGAGGAAGACTCTTGAGGAGGCCAAGACCACCAAAGTTGTAGAGCCAATAATGTTGTGATGATGGTTCCTGCTAGGTCTACCAGGCAAAATATAACTTTCATTGCCAACCAGGAAATATATAAATAATTACATATAAAATTCATTTATAAATATATTACTCAGACATACGATAAGAATATGCGTATCTGTCAGATATATTTTAAGATAATTTACATCATTACAAATTGATCGTAGGTTTTTTGGTACGCATGTATATTTTCCTTTTTTCTGCATTTAATTTTTCAGTGTTAAGCAATTTATTGATTAGTGGATCCACTGCCTGCGTTGCTTGTACTATAAACTTGATTATTCAAAACTTTTTCTGTGATTTTTTCCTGTGTTGTATATTTTTGCACTGTCTAATTCTATTGTACATTATGTTACCATATATTTTGTCATCCAACGTTTTCTTTATTTTTGTTTTCCCTTTTCTATGAATTGATTGTTTATTTATATTGTATACTTTTATGGGATTAATGGCTGTATATGTTTACAAAATATAATAAATTACTTTTACACATTAAATAATATCTAAATGTATTTTAAAATAATCTGCACTCCTTTTTTTAAAAAAATCAAACAAATTGTTTTTTAAGCTGGCAACGGAGATGAGGCAACACAGCACTACTTGATGCAGACCTAGCGCATTCATAATATAGATGATAGTTATTGACTTCAGATCTTGACTGTTTTTTTACTGCTATGCATATAGTTGTCAATGTACATTTTCTGTGCAACAAGGAACGATAGAATTCAGCTAATTGTACCACAATATATTTTTTTTATTAAAGCGATCGAAATCAGTTACGTTTTTGCATGAAAGAGCTTTTAAAATTAATTGTTACATGTAAAATAAAATTATATTAAAAATCGAATAGAAAAACCGAGCTCCTGTTGTGCGGCGAATCACACGAGACATTGACTTTATTTCGACAATATTTTAATATCTCGCGTTGTGTTTCTTCCCTCCGAAGCCTTCCACGGCAAGTGATCTTTGAGGGGGTTGTTAAACGAAACATTGGATGTATTACATAAATTGATAATATTCGTAGCAATTGAAATTTCGAATTTAACGATACTGCAACATAAACAGCAATATATCTGTGCTTATAAACTGAATGTCTGTCTATTGTATTTATAATCCTACGCCTATATTAACCAATATAAACTAAATTTTGTATACCTACTCTTGATGATCCAGCATAAATTATAGATACCCTCTTCCACCCCCAATATGTTGGTATATTTATATGTGCGCCATCTAAATTTTGTATAGTTTTACTGTAGGATTCTGAGAAATATACAATTATGCCATCCTTCTCTTACGCTCTCCTATATACCGCCCTCCTCTTTTATGTGTTTTATGTTGAGTATCGTTTATTCAAAACTTTGTACACATACTCTTTAGGACTTTGCAAAAAATACATATGCTCTTTTCACTCCTGCTGCATTCTAGGAGAAAAATGTAGACACTCCATTCCTCTCCCTCGGATATCTCACCCTCTGTCTTCGTGTATAACATTTTGCATACATCGATATCATTTAGGGCTTGGAAAATAAAGGCACCCTAGACACTAAGCCCGTATTCTAAATTCCGGACATCACAGGGTAAGGACCGCTGATTATTTATTCACAAAAAAAATACAAAATATCAATCTTAGGATAAGTATAAATAACGATATTAAAGTAAAACAGCGAATAGACTGCATATGACTCGATTAAAAGATCAACAAGGGAATTTCACTTACGAAGAAGAATAATGTACTGACCAATTCAGTTACTTCAATTTTTACAATCATATATTTTATGTTTACCGATTTCTGCCAAATCGACGAAATTTTATACCTTAAGATTCTTACAATTAAGTGTGGTCAAACTTTCTTTCGGAGACCACCAAATCGAACATTTTTTTCATAGCAGAAGCGCTTAGCTTACTTTGAAAAATGTATGTATGCATGTAAAAATATTGATACAATAAATATAATATAATATAAAATGTACTTTGTTTTCACCACTTATACCTATATTGAACATATCAACATGTTTCAAGGCCAATGGTACCTTCTTCAGAATGTATACTAACAAATTATAAATCAAAAATCGAAGTATAGAAAGTTAAAATCTATTAAATATCTTATCTTTTATCTTTTAAACTTATTTTCATGTTACTACTTAATTATTATTTATTTCCCATATGTTATTACCGTCTATACTTCGATTTTTTATATACATTGTATCCTGATGAAGAGACGACTGGCCCAGAAACATGTTCATATTATCAATATATAAGTTGTGAAAACAAAGTACATTTTTATTAATTATATTAATAATTTCACGACAAACTCATTTTGCTCTTTTTGAAGAAAAAAATGGATGTTTTTGTATCCGTACTTTAAGTTTTTACTTCACATTTCATGAAATTACTTTGTGGCAAATTTTTATACATAAATAACTAACTTAAACACTTTTTTATACCACAGATATTTTGATTATATCAACATGTTCAGGAGCCAAGCTCCTGAACCATGTTGATATAGTAAAATTATCTCTAGTGTAAACAAAGTTTTTATTTATGTTTAATTTATTATTTTATTATAATGCAGCATAATAGATACCTAAGCTATGCAGACAACTCGACTATCATTTTACGAGATCGGACTCTCATTTTGTTAAATGGTTTTATA
>JADDOH010018365.1:0-23113 GCA_016648135.1 Agrypnia vestita
TGCCACTAATAAGCAAGGCCTAAAGAAGGTCGATACTGCGCATGCTCACGTGCCACTAAATAAGCATGTGCATCAGCACCTTTAATGTCCCGCAGAGACGAACAAGAGCACCACGCCTTTTCAACTTAAATCATTGGAGAACAAACTACGGTAAAAACTGTATTATTATCAGAGTTCTAGATACATATGACATGGCCTTTGCAGATCTCGATATTTTATATTAAAGTTTTGAGCAGTTTACAAAATCCCTTACGTATAAACTCGCGCGATGACATTTTTCTTCCCACACATGTGAACACACACACGAACACATAAAAACGCATACACACACGGACACATAAAAACACACAAATACACGCATTCACACAAACTCACTATTTGACATATTGTTTTTTCTTATTTTTTATTGATCCTGGCATAATATTCTTGCATATTTGTGTTTTTTTGTAATTGGCTCTGTACATCAATAATTGTTTTTTTTCAAGATTTATTAATTATATGGTTGTAAGAAAACCAATGAATGAAAAATAAAATAAAAAAATATTATTTCTTCAAATATAGCAAAATAACGTGACATAATTATAATTTATATAAAATAACTTTGTAAACACCACTTTTTTATTGAAATAAATTCAACATGTTTCGAAGCCAATGACGAAGAAGCCATTGGCTTCGAATGTTGAATTTATTTCAATAAAAAAGTGGTGTTTACAAAGTTATTTTATATAAATTAAAATTAAAAAAATATTAACTTGTTGAAAAAAATTGATTAAAATGCCTTACTACGAGTACACTGTTTCATCAATAAGTATTATAGTATACCCCTTACCCACATAAATCATCTCAATATTCTGAGCACTGGCGATGAGGATCCAGCCCAGGATGAGAGGCACCTCGGTGAGGATGAGGGTGAGCTTCCTGCCGATGGAGTCCATCAGGTACCCGCCCAGGATGCAGCCCAGGGGGGTGCTGGCGGAGCTCAAACTGGCTGAAATAATTATTTATATTGTTTTATTCATGTTTTTAAAGCAATCAAACTAGCCGTAGGTACGCCCGTGGAAAATCAAGGGACACCATTTGAGATTATGTATACACAATAAAATTAAATGCCTGTCAAACGTCGAACGCAGGACATGTAAATTAATGGTTTGACTTAGATAAGCCATTACAATGTATAGTGTACAGGATTATTTGGAAAATATTAATAACCTCCCAGGACTACGTTCATGCCTTGATTATAGGTCGAAAATGTTCAAGCGACCATGACCTAATAATAGTTATGGAGATAAACTTTGGAGTATCATTACAGTAACTTATATCGAATATGAAAAATTCATTCCCTTTAAAACAAGTAAAATAAAATAATAAAAACATTCCAATTGGAATATCTGCAGGGTTTTTATCATTTTATTTAACTTCTATTGAAACAAATGATTTTTTCGTAATTGATATAAGTTACTGTAATAATAGTTCAGCGTTTTGTAAAACATAAATCATAAATATTGAAAAAAAAATGCAAACTTTGATATTGTATAACTCCATTACTATGTCATGGTTGCTTGAATATTTTCGATTCATAATCAAGGCAGGAATATAGTCCTGCGAGGTTATTAATCTTTTCCAAATAACCCTGTATATAGTATATTTTTGACAGGTCACGGAAAAGCGGTTAGTCACTGCGTTGCCGTCCGCGCGTCAGAGGTTTGAGTCTCTTCAGACGTGTAATCTCATTTTTAGTTGTGAATTCCACGAAGTTACAGACTTACGGGACAGACAGACAACGAAATGATTATTAAAATTTTTGAACATATTATATTTATTTATTTTATTAATGTATCGTCAAGGCGCGATTCGTATTATTATTATTTAACTTCACTTGTCTGTCTGTCAGGGACAAATCATGCAATCAATATTTCAACCATTTCCTGACCAACAAATACTTTGAAATTTGGTAAAATTGGTAGAGAGGTCTACACGGGACAGTATAATAATCATCCATTAGTTTTATAAAATCGGTATAATTATTAAAAAAATATTTTTAACTGATGTGATATTTTATCAGACATTGTACATACCGGTACATCTATCGGTTTGTATTATTTTAAAAGTGACGTTTGAGTTTTGAAGTCAAGATTGGACATTCATTGCAAATGCATATTTCGGCGTTTTTTTATGATAATGTGGGTTTTATTATTCATTTATATCAGAATGTATACTATATACTGCAATTTTTTTAGGGCAATAACTTAGATAGAACCTTTGTTATTATATAAAAGTAATAAACTTTTATAGCATTCAAATTGATTACAACATTTAATATGATTTAATTATTATTTTCAATAGTTCCCATAAGTTTGCGTCTTCAATTAATGCTGCCTAGTATGCAACACGGATTCTTGCTTTCATAGCGTATTCAAGTATGCATTTAAATTATTTATATGTAAAATAATTATTTTACTGTATTGAAAGCTTCTCCTAAGAAATGTGATGTAACGACTTCAGTAATTGGGCCAATTGGAATGTTGGAGCGTTTAAGAAAAAAAAGTAAGTATACAATAACAAAGATAGCACAATATAGTAAATCCTAATTAAACTACCGTACTTTTACAAAATTAATCTAATTGGATATGATTATCGGTGATTTAAAATATATGGTTTAGAATCTCCGGGTTCACGAGAGCTGTGTTGTTGTAGGTGATTAAAAAATCCTTCCTGGATATGCATCCTGGCATCTGAACTTCAGAGTAGACTTTTTACACTCATGATTATATAAGTTGAATAATATCTGTTGATCTGCAATTCAAGGCATATCGTCCATTTTCAAATCATTCAATAATAGAATGGACTTTATAACGAATATAGTCAACGGTCAATTGCTTGATAAAACACGTTATAAACTTCACATATTTATACATAAATATGTGAAGTTTTTAACACGCATAGTGGTTTAGTTTAGTACAAAATTAAGTTTTGTGAAAATTTAAATAATCACATTTCACCACACAGTACAATTTACATTAAAAAGATAATGATAAAATATTCTCATATATTCCAGTTTCGATACGTGATACAAGACTTAAGACTTATAAAAATAATAATCAAATAATAAAATGTAAAATTAAATAATCATATTCTGTAACATTTTTGTAGCGTTTTGGAAAACACAGTGAAATTCAGAATATTTTGAGTATGTCCAAATTTTTCAAGAACACGATGTTGGATTTTATCCACAGGGAGACATCATTAATCAAGATACATTATACCTAGATGTCTGATAGAGACGAAGCTATATTTTTTATATGAGAAAGTGGTTATGGAAGTCTTTTTGGGTATTCATAGGGCTTATAATCTATCATACGTCTGGATTAAGTTTCATCATCATAAGTTTTATTACTTTACACAATGTAACATTCACCAATTCCACCCATGATAGACTACCACATCTATCAAATTTTTGGAAGTTGTAAATATCTTTAACTTGCACAACTTGTTTCGTATGTGAGCTGTATGCTTACTATCGCCAAAGCATACTTACAAAGCTTTCTCATTCCCATAATCCAATACAGATGTCACCATTGAGACATCTATATTTTGATTGGAGTTTTTAAAGCAATATCCTTTAAAATATGTGTATTTGAGACTCTTCCGAATAATTAACATTACACTAAAATACGTGTGAATTAAAAAAAAATTAACTCCTTTTTTACGAATCAGCGTTTAGGGGACCAACGTCTTGACAGGAAAATTTAACATATGACGCCAACTGTCTGATAAAATTTGAGTTTGCATTTTTTCTACATTGTATAAAAGGCGTTTGTCGTTGTATGTACTTATATATCTGTATGCCTTAAGCCCTTCGATTTTCTTAGACATATTAACCAGTCGGATGCCGCGCAATTTCGCGCACGATTGCTGTTTTTTAGACACTTTTGTGATGGTTATATTCATGTAAAAATCAACAATAATCGCTAAGAAGTTGCAGTTTCTGGTTTCTCAATATACAGACTTCAATAATTACTTATACAATAATGACTTATTCATTAATTATGAAAATAAGTACCTAACGAAATTTACTGTCAGAAATGTACGCACATGTTTATCGAATAAAACCATGGAAGCAATAAAACTAAAGAAATTTTATTTCATTATTTTCGGTCTAAATATATCAAAGAATTAAAAATACTTAATTTTAAAACTTTTTTATTTAAAAATAACACTTTTTTAACAGATAAATAACACGATTAATGCGCGGTTCGAAGACGACATTTGGAATGATTTTTTTATCCGGTTTGCGCGGCAAATGAGGTTATTTGACAAATAGAACTCGTTCATTCATTAAAAAACTTGAGATATAACCAATGATAAGCATTAAAAACCCATAAACGCAGGTGAAATAGGCCGAATTCGTGTACGTGTCCAGGGAGTGCAGATCTGCGCTCCGGCACCCGACCGGTTAAATCAACAAAGCTAAACAATAAGTGAAGAAATATATAAAATACATAGTAGGTACGTGCTGGAAACAATCAATACGGTGGCTAAACTATAAGAGATATATGAAAAAATGTATGAAAGATTTTTACCACACAGAATATCACTATTTTAAAAATTCATAGAATCGCAGTGAAGAAATGTTGAAAGAGACAACGTATAGTGCAACCGGACTTCACTTTTGAAGACACTAAAAAGTATTTGTCGGCGCCAAAGGATGAATAAAAATCAATAAGTATCTACCTTTAGTTTCACTAGCGATTTTTGCGATAGTTAGTCTCGTATCCCCAACGTGCGTGCGCGAATTGTACTACGTCGGAGAACATTGTAAGAAATTCCGAGAAAACAAAGCACTCAAAGAATCTGCTTTCTGCAAATATCGTGATTAAAAATATTATTATGTTGTACCTACATTAAAAGGTGAAAATAATTTACAGTAATTACTTACTGGATTGAATTTCTTCACTGGTAATTCGGTAATGGAATTTAGACACATTTACCGGTGATTTGGTTTACCGAAAACCGAGAATGATGGCGTTCCTTTTTAAATGCGCGTGTCAAAAATTCATAAATATTATTTATCGCCTGTGCCTTTTTACTCAAATAACTACAATAATTTTTTTTACTTAGAAATATGACGTCACCGTGTCATCCTTTAACCAGATGAGATGAAATGAGTTCGCTCCCCTAGTGTACCTACTCGATTTAGTTGGTCCTCCCTCATTCACCCTCCCGAGCAGTTTTTAATGGGGAGAAATAAAAAAAGGAGATTTTTCCAGAATTTTAGTAAAAAAATTAAAAATGACATTAAAAATTTCATAAAAATTAAAAAATAACCATTAAAAACCCATTTCAGTAATTTATTAATGAGATTTTTGTTGCTGTGGGTACATACTAATTGCTTTACATCTGATTCAAATGCCGTCACTTTTAGTAATAGGCACGCCCAAGTGCATTCGTCAGTCACGATATTGCCGTCGCTAATTTTTGTTAAACAGATAAAGACAGAGAAAGAAAATAGCCTGGAATGGAGTTCCAAATTATTGTGAATTCTTCTTCTGTGTTCTTCTAAATTACTCGTATATTCGATAATCGATTATTTTCAAAAATAAATTTAGTCTGAAAATCATTCACGTGCCAGCTAAATGGTTGTAGGTACGTGCCATCAACGGCACGCGTGCCAGGTTTGTCATCACAGATCAAAGTCAGTACACGTACTAAAAACATAGACTTGTCACTAAAAAACAAATCTAAAACAATAGAAGACATCTAGTTTCTGCTGTCTTCTATTGCGTATTAAATGTATCAGTCAGAAAAAGACAGAAATTATTTTCATAACCACGTTTAAGAAAGGACATTAAAACATAATTTTTAACAACGAATGCATATGAAGTTAGTAGCAAATTGCGGTATTTATTCTATGGTATTTTCTCTTTCTTCCTTGTAGCGCAGCACGCAGTGTAAAAGCGTTTATATATATAGATATAGATATAATATATAGATATATATAATATATATATATATGTTATACAAAATTATAATTTTATACAAATTTATACAAATATAAACAGGGTTGTGTATTGTATTGATATTTTATTGTAATATATAGTATATACAGGGTTATTTGTAAAACATTAATAACCTCGCAGGGCAATATTCCTGCCTTAATTATGAGTCGAAAATGTACAAGCTATTATGACCTAATATCAATAGTTAAGGAGATATGCGACATCAAAGTTTGCATTTTTTTGCAATATTTATGACTTATTTTTTGTAAAACGTTGGACTATCATTACAGTAACTCATATCGATTACGAAAAATTCATTCGTTTCAATACAAGTTGAATAAAATGATAAAAACCCTGAAAAATTCTAATTGGAATGTTTTCCAATTGGAATTCGAAGGTTTTTTATTTTTTTATTTGACTTGTATTAAAGAGAATAAATTTTTCGTATTCGATATAAGTTACTGTAATGATAGTCCAACGTTTTACAAAAAATAAGTCAGAAATATTGAAAAAAATATGCAAACTTTGATGTCGCATATCTCCATAACTATTGTTATTAGGTCATAATAGCCAAAACATTTTCGACTCATAATCAAGGCAGGAATACAGCCCTGCGGGGTTATTAATGTTTTCCAAATAACCCTGTATATCGCCCGGACATTTATACATTTTGGACACCCCTAGACCAACTCCCGCAATGTGCGTCTATGTTCACAGTAATTCGTGTTGTTGTTCTGTGAAGCAGATATTTTGGTTTGTAACTAGTCTATATTTATAGTACGTCTATGTCAAAGTCTCATTGGGAGATTATCGTGAACACGGGCACAGTATGCTATTTTGGACTAGTCCAATAAAAGAGAAGTCCAAAACTGCAGACTGTGCAATTAATACACGACTCGACAGACAGCGAGCAATGTGCAACGGGCGACGGCTGACGTCATAATATCATTAAGGCGTCTGATACACATGCTTATTTAGTGGCACGTGAGCATGCGCAGTATCGACTTTGACAGTGGCATGCTTATTAGTGGCATGTGTGTACGCACATTGCTAGAAATGAGCATGCCACCTAGTGGAATGCTCAAAAATCAACCGCCGGTTTGATTTATAAGCATGCCACTGTCATTCACCATAGAGAAGGGGTATCTTTGGAGCATGTGTGAACAGACTTATTTATGAGCAGCTTATGTCATTCGCGGGCTTCGCGGCTAGTATTATCAATGCGATCTTCTCAGTCCGCGACAGATGAAACAAATATGGCGCGTTGGGGAGATGATAAAACATTACTTTTCGTGACTTATTAAAGGAATCACGAATGTCTGTGGAATACTCGGTCACCGTTGTGTAAAAATAATATAGTGAGAAATAATGTTTACGAAACTTTATTAATAGGCAAACTAAAATCAAAAATGTGCGGATGGAAACTCGGGAACTTTTTTGATTTATTGGTTCACTTAAATTTTCTATTTCAGTTTGCAAAGTTTCCATTTTGAACAAGAGCGTCTCTATTCTATGACAAGAGCATGCCACTAATAAGCATGTGTGTTTGATTGTTAGCTTTGGGCATGCTTATTTATGAGCATGCCACTAATAAGCATGCCAGTAATGAGCAAGTGTATACAGTTGTTCGGGCATGCTTATTAGTGGCATGCTCATTAGCATGCCACTAAAGAAGTATGTGTATCTGTACCTTAATGTATGCTCGGTTTTCATCTCTGCGTGTTGTATTGATGAAGGCCGAGCGAGGAGGTCGCTTTAGCATAAAATAATGCCAACCAGGCGGCGAAAGTGCTGGGCCGATATGGACGCTTTTGCGCATAGAACGGCTCAGGGTATGTGGTGGGTCCCCTTCATTATACCTTAATGTATGTAAGTATATGAAATGACTCGACTGTTTATAAAAAGTTCCTTTTTACATAAAGTGAGCATGTCACTTTTTTTCGCGTAAACAGTTGTTTGAAAGAAGATTTAATTAATACATAAATATACGGGTGTCTCATAGCTCGTTACAAGAACTTTACAGGTGGATTCCTGCCATGATAATGTGTCGAAAATGTTCAAGTAACCGTGTCTTAACATCGTTGTTATGGAGATATGCAATATCAAAGATTGCTTTTTTTTCAATATTACTTATTTTTTTGCAAAAAGTTGAACTATCATTACAGTATCTAACTGATATCGATAATGCAAAATTCACTTATCCACGATTTAAACAAATATGTAAATAACGACGTTTATTCCATCCAGATAATTCATTTTATAATTGTGTGTTTCTGTATAAAAATACTTGCGAAAGACAAAAAATATTCTGAATGAAAATTCTAAGATAATAATTCGGGAACTACTTCATTCAGTTGCAAAAAAAAGATGATCGCCAATAATCGGACAAACACTAGAACCAAATGGAGGAATACTTTTTTTCTTTCTTTTTTAAACCAGAGGCCCAATTTCTGAAGTCTTTATATCATAAAAATACCCAAGCTTGTGTAAATTACATTCATTGTGACCTCACCGGGAATCGAACCGGGCTGAGATATGAGAAGCCAGGATCGTGCTCACTGGGGTATGGGAGCCGCGTAATTCCTGATATGATCGTAATAAGTATGATGCGGGCATGAAAATCTTTCCCATTATGATTTTAAAAATCAGGCCAAAATGCTTGTGTTTCGAAACAACTGTAATCTGTTAAAGGATTAATGTTATTATCACGGTCGTTATACATACTTAACTGTAAATGGTTACGGATATTTTATACGAACCGTATGTTTTTCAGAGAGACAATTCTCGACGTTTCATTGAAGTCGTATTCAACGTCATCGGGAGAACGACCTGTACCCAGATTAGTGAGGGAGTCCGCTGAAATATACAAACATTCCAATTTCAATACAGATGACAGTTACAAACTATCAAGTATTTGGCGCCCTGTTCTCACGACCTTAATTCAACCTTTGAGAGACGTCGCAGAAAAGTCCGCCGACGTAATTAGTACATATTGCACACTGGCGACCCCTATCGTAGAAGAAGTGAACACTCCACAACAAAGTGCATATAATTTACCTCCCCGGAAACGGAAACAGTAATCGGTTCGTCCTATACCTCCGCGGGTACAGGTCGTTCTCCTGTAATACGACTTCATCGAAACGTCGAGAATGGTCTCTCGAGAAGACTACGGTTCGTATAAAATATCCGTGACCATTTACAGTTAAACACTAATCTGGATGGCTCCTGGTGACAGATACTTCCGACCTTTGCTGTCATTCCGATATTGTCCGTTCATTCTCTGTCGTGTCATGTGTCTCCCGGCGTCATGGGTGCCGCATCGTGTGCGCCGTGTTACAATCGTGTCTGCCAGCGACGAAGCCAGACAGTACAATTTCAATTACTGGCAGCGGTATCGATTGAGGAGGCCTCGTGAAACTTGAGGGGGCGCGCCAATTACTATAATCGGCGCGCGGAGAATTGGGCAATGAACACTCTCAGGGTGAAGGGATGGAGGTTACATAAACGAACAGGGTTAGAAAGTGCTTCCTGAAATTGAACGAACAAAAGCACACAGCGTCAACCGGCTACGACTTGTACTAAGAACAAATCAACGATCCCTTTTTATGTACACTGTCGAATCTGAAAAAAATCGTTTTCATTTTGCTATCTTAGGGCCGGTTGTATCAACTTGGTTAAAAATAAAAATTCAAGTTTAAACCACAGATTTTTACGGAAACGGGTTGTTTGATTGGCGGAGAAGGCAAAAAGATTTTTGGTCAAATTGATTTCGTACCAAGCTCATACATAATCATAAGAGTAAATCGATATATTAGGTCGTTGGCGCCGTTTTATATAAACGTGTCAAAAATATTTATTTTATTAACGTATCAATATAAGTGTAATGTTATTGATGCTATATTAAAACAGTAGTATAATTGATTAGAATATTTCAGCCGTTCCGTGTTACGCAATTTTTTTTTTGTCAATTTGTTTATATGTATATGCCTATATATGTAATGTGAAAGTCCACAGTAAAACAATAAATAATTTCAGTCCGTTTGAGACTGTATAAATGTAAATTAGATAATTTTTCCATATTTCCCGATGGCGGACATAGCATTTTGGGCGTAAAATACATATTCATTCAGCCTAATATTCCACGTCTACGGATGAAATTTTCCAAAGAGACAATTGGCCGTATTCTGAACTAAGAAATATTGCTACTTCTGTATCTTGACAGTTATTGTACAACATTTTACGTTTGACGTTTTAAGTTTGACAGGTTAGAAAATAATGAATTCAATCAATTACAAAGCTCATTCACACAACCAACGTTTGTTTACGTTTTAGGGTTTTCTGATTGATTAAATTAATTAATATCAAACCTGTCAAGTTTAAGACGTTAATATTGGCAATATTGCATAGTTCAGAATACGGCTGAATGTCCGAGTCAAATATTCTTTGGCCGAATGTCTGAGTCAAATATTCTTTGGCCAAATGTCTGAGTCAAATATTCTTTGGCCGAATGTCCGAGCCAAATATTCTTTGGCCGAATGTCCAAGTCAAATATTTGAGTCTACCAAATACAGAAAAATTTCGACAAAAGTTTGCTTTCGCATCTATATAAATTGTTAACAAAGATCATGACGAATCGCATAACAATAAAATTTGATCACTATCAACCTATAAAGCAAGCCGGCATCCACAAAAGTTTTGGAACCAGAGACCAAATTAAAACTCTGAGATTGCTCATAGAGAAAACAACAGAGTATAATATACCTATACACTTAGCTTTTATTGACTATCAAAAAGCTTTTGACTCAGATGAAAGGTGGGCAGTCATCAAAGCACTCCAAAACGCGAGAATAGATTCTAGATATATACGATTAGTAATATTTATATATGAAAATGGAACTATGGACGACGACCTATAATTGAGAAAATAAAAATAGAAAAAGGTATCCGACAGGGTGACACAATGTCGCCTCAATTCTTCAGGTTAACCTTAGAAGATGCATATTGGGATAACAGAGGTGTGAAGACAGATGACACTTAAGTCACTTAAGATTTGCTGAAGACATAGTAGTTGTAAGTGAAAACATCAAAGAACTAAGAATAAAGATAGAAGAACTACACGAGGCTTCGAGCAAAGTTGGTCTTAAGATGAATGTAAAGAAAACAAAAATTTTGAGTCCAGAGAACAAAATCATCACAATCAACAACAATAATATTGAAATAGTAGATGAATATATATATATCTGGGACACAAGATAAAAATGGACAAAGAAAACCAAACAGCAGAATTGCCAAGACGTATAGGAATGAGCTGTGCTGCTTTTGGTAAACTTAAACATATTTTCGACAGCAAAGAGATTCCAATTGACTTAAAAATAATATAATTTGAATCATGCATACTGTCAGTGATGACGTATTGAGAGGAGACGATGGCCCTTACAAAGAAAAGTGCACACAACAATCCATGGAAAAATCCATGCTTGGCGTAAGCATAAGAGATTAGAGAAGAATTAGAAATGATGAAATTAGGCGCAGAATTAGAGTAGTGGATACAAAAGATGCGTCGGAAGACCTCAAAAGAGATGGGCCGACTATATAGCCGCTGTGGGGGGAAGAAGGGTGAAGAAGAAGAAGTGTACACGTGTGTTTCCGTCGCGTAAAATCGGCAAAGCAAATGGTTCGACCGATCGTCCGCCCAGTGTGTTTGATAAGCGCATATTCTGTGACGGAAAAGACGCGGCGGAAGATCCACGCAGTGTGGCACCGGTCTAAGTCTCAGTGACTTGTGTCGCTCCTCACTTCACGCGTGTTGTTCGTCAAACGTCGGATGTCACTCCGCTGACTGTTGATGATCTGTCCGTACGTCGGATGAATTTGAAATCACCCATGCACATGCACGAATTAGAACATAGTAAATATGTATTTGTAATTGAATACCTTCTGTTTGTTTAACATCTCAGAATAAATCAATTCAGATGTCACACATGTCGAGACACAATTCAAACATGCCGTGTATACCTACCTCTTTCCATTTAAGAACGACAATCGAATTAGTATGTGTAAGCCGTGCGTACTAGGCACATTGTTTCGTTGTGTTAGTGTTTATGCCCGTAAACACCAACACAACGAAACAATGCGCGTCATACGCATGGCTTACACATGTATACTAATTCGATTGTCTTAAATGAAAAGAGGTTTGTATGTGTGAGTCCCACATATCTCAAGCGGTGGCGGTAATCGATGACTATGACTGGTGATGATTGAACAGTTAATTCTTTCAAGGGATGGCTCACTGTCAACATTCTGAAAAATAACTGTAACATTTATTCGAGGTGCATTGTACCGTATCTCATTTTTAGTGCGAACTTGGATAGTTGCCATCGAATCAGTTGAAGCATCAATGCTACGAAGTGCCGCATCACTCTTGTTCCATTTTGTGGTTATTAAAAATGATTATAAGTACCTGACTATTAGTATAAGATGACTATAAAGTTCTTTCATGAGAAGGAGCATTGTGTTGCCATAATTTTGGATTTGATATTTAATTAAAAATAATTTACATATTCCTGAATTCTGTAAGTTCCGCGGCTTTCTGCTTTGTTCGTCCGGAGATGTATAATATTATTTATACAATTTTCTGCTTGTACCATTGATTGGGCCCTCTGCTCATCAGATGAATCCTGCTTGCTTGCAGCTTGATGTTGCTCTTCAGACAATTTCTTCTCTCCGTGCATCTGATTTCTTTTAGTCTCTTTGTTGATTGATTTTATTGGCTGCTTACGGAGGTCTGAATCCCCAATTAAAAGAATGGCGACGACTGCATAGTAGTTGCAGATATATTTAACGATTGCAATTCGAGTCAACATGAATTAAAATTCGACCTACTGAATCATGACGTTTAAATAAAAACACTTGTTTTTTAGTTCTACATTTTATTTATTATGGGACGCGTCTGATGAAGGCATTACCAAACCTCTAGATGAGATTGATAATTATTATACAACCTCAATTATCAATCAACCTCATTATACAACCTAATGCTACATTATGTAACCCTTGTTGTATCCTAAAAGGAAAAAAATGTCAGTCGTTACTCAAAGATTTTTAAAGTATAACTTCTTCCCAGTAGATGATTGACCCATGATTACGGAAATAATTTAACACAGAGATATCTCGGGACACCGGAGCCAAAACGATTTAAAATAGTTATTAAAAAAAAAGCTTCTTGGAATATAAACCGTATAACTCAAAACCGCATAACGCATAAAAATAGTACGCATAAAAAGAGACTCGAGTGTATTTCAATAATGCATGTTAGTAATAGGCGCATACACAGTTTTTACTTTGACAGCATTATTTCAAAATATGAGATCTCATCATTTCTTTCTTTGTTTCGGCTTTGTTATCAATTATATAAAGCGTACATTATTAAACAAATGAAACATTTCACTGTAAAATGTCCGTGAAAAATATAATGTACTTATCTTGACTTTTAAACTTAACCCAAATTATATATATGTCTTTAACTTAGCAACACATAAGCATTAAGATAATACAAACAATCTATAATCTATAAACAAGGATCAATGATCTAAGAAACTATTCTTAGATCGTTGTTCGTTGATTACGTATTTATCTATCGTATCAACGATCTCAGATACTAATCTTAGATCGTTGTTCCTTGATTACGTATTAAAATTATTGTCCTCTTTGATATTTAAAACGAGTTCGACTAACGTGCTCTTGGAACAACAACGTATCATCAGATTAAGGGGGGGTAAGGTTTTTAACTTTTTTTTGCATTTTATTTTTAATTTTTTAAATGAATGTATAACATCGCAAGAATATTGTGTCAAAATTTCAATCAATCGGAGCAAAATTGACGAAATTATGAACATTTGAGCGATATCAGACTGATTTTCTATACCTGCTCGGGCAGCTAAGAGACGCGCTCACCTGAGGACTACCGGACGTGCTATTGTACTAGAAGAGTTTTGCTTAGACAAGGACAAAAAGATGCTGATGATTAAAGCTCTTTGCTGTGTGACCATGGCATCGACGATTATGTGTAAGTATAAAATAAGTGTTGAGTTTTATTTTGAATTTTACAGTGTACAAAACTTTAAAGCGTTTTCCCCACATCTCACGTTTTCAAAGTCTGTGTCCATCATAACTTCAAAACTACTGCACCGATCCTTTTGAAATTTTGAACACTATTTCTGTACATAATTTACGAGGTAACGCTGGAGACGTTTTTTCAAATTTGTTATTAATTTTTATTTTTTAATAACAAATTAGTCGATATTTTTCGCAAAAAATCGCGTTTTTCCCTTCAAACTGTTCCAAAAAATTGAAAAATTGAAATTTCAAAAAACCCTCCCAGCGTAACCTGGGAAAATCTATTATCTAACGAATGAACTTTGATTTTTTGATTTCAGATGATCTAGCACCAAGTTATGATGGACACCGCAATTCTCCTTTTTTCCGAGACACGTCCGAATAATTGCTGCCATTGCCGTATTTTTTAATATTTCGTCTTGAAAATTTTACACAATATTCTTTAAATGTCATACTTTAATGTACCATTGGTTTTAATAAAGAGATTTTAACTGTGTCGTCACAAAAAATTCACAAAAATATGCCTTTTTTGTACGAATTAACCTTACCCCCCCCTTAAGATCAAACTGAATATTGGGCGTCGGTGTTAATATATTCATATTTACTTTCTGAAAGTTTCCCATCAAAAATTGAACTATTTTTTTACTCCCTTTATATTAACTCGTGGCGTCTGCTTGCTTGCTTGCTTGCCGGCTTGCCGTCAAAAAAAACTTTGGATCGATTTTTTTACCCTTTTCCCGTGATCCAATCGAGCAATGGCAAGTAGACTCGTGGCGAAGATCAAAAAGATCTATCAAATTTTCGTTAAAAAAAAAAATAATTATAGTATAATTTCGGATTTTTAGAAATATTATTGGTTTTTTTCAAATTGGAATCATTAGAAAAGTTTGATTAGCAACGGCGGCCCTATAACGTCGCAGAATATTTTCTAAATTTGAATTACTCCTTTGGAATACATAATAGGTACTTCACTACGAATGTCGAAAATCTAAATTGACTGACAAATGTTTTTAGAATTTAATCTTCAAAGCATGAAGTGTCTTATCAAAGCTCAAAATATCTGACATTTTAGAAATATATTAAATTACTGTGAGTTTAGTGTTATGTTATATGTTTTAATTCGTCTTTAATTGTTGTTATATTTTACAAAGAAAGGGAGTATAATAAAAACTTGGTTTTTATGGGTTACTTTTTATTCTCGATAGATTTGATTTAGAGTCCTTTTAGTCAAACATAATAAAGAAACACAACATTTATTTGCATCAAAAATACAATATCATCTTGTTTCCTAAATTTTTGGGAATTTTGACGTTATAGTTTTAAATAGAAAAATATTGTCAGAATTTCGGAACAAAAAAAGTAAATTTTGAGCAAAACATCAGGCGATACCTTGTCGTTCCAAAATCATGACACGTGATACCGTCGTTAAAATTTTTCCGGTGTTTTTTTTCGAGATTATTGAAGAGGTGGAAGTCTGAATATGAATGTCAGGTGAATAAGGTGGACGGCAATTATTTGGGAAACCAGCGACTTGCAGCGCGGCCACTGCAACTGTCGCTGCGTGAACTGGCGCATCGTCTTTTGTGAATGCATCTTAGACCGCATAAGGTTATTTTATTTATTAATTTTTTCCTTAAATATGTAGCTAGCATAGTACAGCGCTCTTTGTTTTATTTATGGAGTGTATTTTTTGATAACATCCTTATCCACTCGCTTGCCCCGCATTTTAACAAACGTTGACAGAATTTCCCCGGAACAAACGACGCGCGAGACGCACACTGGATCGAAACCGTAGGGAGGGACTTAGGGACCAACTTTCTTTTTTTACTTTTTTCTTTTCAAAAGGCAAAATTTGATATTGCATATCTCCATAACTATTGATATTAGGCCATGGTTGCTTGAACATTTTAGACTCATAACATAGTCAGGAATCTACCGACCAAGTTTCTGCTGCTAGCTCTGATACATCATATACTATCGTAATTTGTAAAATAATATGTTTGCTGTTGTATTATTAAGTGTTCATTTAGTTAGTTTTTAGTCTAATTTTGTTGGGTTTTTTGTTGATTATTTGTTTTATAATGTACTTGTACTCACTATTTCATATTTAGTTTGACATAAAAGAAATTAAGAAAATAAAAAATAATATTATAAATATATACGTTTTTTTTATTTTTTCGATCCATTTATCTGTTAGAATTGCAAGTTTATGTACACGTTAATAGCATCAAACGATGTAGACTAGACAAGGTATGAGAAAAAAAAGGTTTCAAATCAGGGTCAGTCACCACTTCGCAGAAATTTAATTTTATTTGATCCGCTCCGTACAAAAAATACAAATTTTTTTTTTTTGCCCAAACTATAAAGTTTAGGAAAAAGTTTCATAGGACAACTATTGATAAGGTTAATGAGCTCTATCTATCCGCATAAATAAAAAAGTAAAAAAAGAAAGTTGGTCCCTAAGTCCCTCAAATTACGGTTTCGACCCAGTGTGCGACGCGAGAACGCGCGAACCGAGAATTTCATTATTTTCTATGTAAATAGGTATACAAAGATAACAATTGTTTTTCATAGATTAATAAACATACAACATGAACATTTCGCAGGTCCCTACGTATACTGTCGAATCTGCCAAAATTCGATTTTCGTTTTAACATCTTAAACTATCCGATTTATTCTATATTTTCAGAATAGTTTAATTTTCCTTTAATATTTGCCTTTTTTTAATGATTGGTTTAAGATAGGGAAACGAAAAAAGAATTTTTGCAGATTCGACACTACACGCAGAGATCGTCGATTTTTTAAATCATTTAAAAACATAATGACAAGACTGCTTTAGGGGATCTCTCCGGAAGTCCACAATGTTGGACCCGGGCAAGCGAGTGATTATATCCCCGGAAAAGTGACGTCCTTAGCTTGCCAGCTGACAAAACTGACGTAGCTTATTTCGGAGCCGGTGCATCGTCACTGTTTGTACTCTGGTGGTGGTGGTGGCGTCCACAGTCGGAAATCGTGCCAAGATTTAAGACTATGGACGATCAAACCAAACATAGCCGACGGTCCCCCGTGAACTCTCTTGGAGTTTAGACAGGAACGTGTTTTTGTTCCGGAGTAAAACCTTGGCACCCACCGTGCAAAAAGCTTCTGCAGGTGTAGGTGAGATCTTCAACACATTTGACATTCAATTAACAATAATTAATTGATCTGATCCATCAAAACTATTTCTTACCAAGCTTGTATTAGCTTCACCTGTTTGTCTCGACAGAATTTTATAAACGATATTTCACCCGCTTCCCAATAGAGCTGAAATTGCACACGGACGTATTTTGACAATCGAGATCATCTATCAAATACACTAATTAATCAACTAAATCAGAGTAAATAATTAATCAAAGTTTTGTATGGGAAATTAGTTTACGAGCTCATCAAAAGATGGTGCTAGTTTCCTACCGAAGTGATTTTGTACGCAGGGTAATATTAAGACTAAAAAGTAAAAAATTATATTAGGTACATGAAACAAATATACATTTTTAAAAATCCACGCGTATGTTTAAATGTTTATTTATTTCAATTAATGTATATTATAGATGTCTCACAGAGACGAAACTGTATATTTTTTTTACTAAGGGAGAGTAGGTACAGGTTTATTTATTTATTTATTTACAGATATACGCCCATTACAGGCATTTACGTAAAAAATATTACATGAAATTCAAAAAGTATATACATTAAACAATATGAGAAATAAGCAGTAAAATATAAATGATAATGCTAAAAAGAAAAAAATTGCACACTTTCCGTCCATCAACAACAGACTTCTGTAATCTATATCAATATCGTAAGAGCCCAACTATTATTTGGAAAGGGAGGTAAAAATTTTTGGCAAACATTTTTTTTTTACTTTTTAGTACATTTAAATATAAGCGTGATTTAGTATTTTTTTTTCGTAATAATTTATTTTCAAAATATTTTATGACGTCGACGATGTTTTGTGTAATTATTGCGGTCTTCCGCTGCGAAGGTCGTCTTTAACGACCTGCAGTCCGCTTTCAAAGGCCGCAATTTCCAAAAAATTTTTTTAATGTTTTGAATGCAGTCACCGAGGATTACTAATTTAGAATGTACTGAATTATTTTGCACTAATTTTTTTTTTAGATATTTTGCCTTTGCTTTTACAACCTACGTTTGTGGGGTATAAAAGCACAGGCAGAAATATCCAAAAAAAAATCGACAACTTCTAATTTAGAATGTACCAAATATTTATAGGAAAAAAGATTTTGAAAGGGACAGACACATAAAATCTAGATTTCAGTACATTTTAAATTAGTAATCCTCGGTGACTGCATTCAAAAAATTTTAATTTTTTTTTGGATATTGCTATCTTTACTTCTGTACCCCTTATTTAATCTAATGCATATAATGGAGCAAAATCCGATATCTTCTTGTATAACATCCAGTAAAAATGAAAATACAGTTGGAATTTTAGAACACGGTATTTGAAAATAAAAAAATTGAATAATAGATGTATAATTTAAGAACGACGACTACACATCGTAATTATAAATGGTTTTCATGGTGATGTAGGTGTCCCGTAGTTCCAGGTTCGTATCCCTGCAGTAGCCAAATATTTTTCGAAAGATAGATTTTTTCTACATTACTTTCTGGCTAATTAATCTAATTTGTTTTAAAATAATGTATATATTAAACTTCTTCTATCAGACAAGTTAAAATGGCATTTATTTCAGTTTCAGTGCCGATAAGTTGGAGTTTATTGGACACGTGATTATTACATGCTTAAAACATATACATTACTAAATAAACACATGCAAGTAAAAAGTCGCTATGCCACTATCTACTTTGCTAGGTATGTATATATAAATACCTATTCTATTCTTAATTCATCATATCAAATATCATTTAAAAGTAAGAATACTAAAAGTAATGTTTAATTATTATATGTAAGTAAGTAAAAAGCAAAGAAAAAGGATAAGAAATGAAAAAGAAAAATGAATAATTTAAAATTTCAAAGTTCCGCTAAAGTATTTGACTCGACCAATTTGTTTTAAAAATAATTTGTTCCCGAAGTGCAGTCAGCAAGTCAATTTTCATAAAAATGTCAAACAGGTATTAATTCCGTGTGATGTCACATAATGTCAGTAGAACTACAAAACGTTAAAATTTGATAATAAGAATAAACTACCTGTAACCCGTCAAAAATGACTGAACACTGGTTCGCGTCTTTGCTAAACCCTAGTATATATTCATAGTATCTTTTTGGTGGTTAATTTAATTTTTTTAAATTACGGACGTTACACGAAGTCGCGGACAGACAGACAGCCAACGAAATTATTATGTTTGAGACCGGTTACGAATTATGCAGCTCCCCCTCGCTTATACATTCTTTGCTTTTGAATTCCAAGCGCTGCAGATAAGATTAATTATTATCATACGGCAATAAGGCAGAGCTAATCATCTAATATTTATTGAATAATAACTTGTTTGCGTAATAATTAAAACTAGTCGTAAATGCAGGTCTGTGTGGAGAGAACATTTACATTTGGCATTGAGCCGCCATCCTATTGTCAGCCGGGAATAGAGCCGAGCCTCGTGCCCGGCACGCACCCGCCACGTCACGCCAGAGCTGCTGGCTTGTCGCTTCGTTCTGCAGAAAGCCAAACAATGCACCGCTGCATTACGGCCGAAGACTGTCAGCGGACGCGGAAGAGTGCAACAACGTCCAATGTCAAGGTCAGAGTCTGAGGAATCATCGGCCAAGTCGTACGTAATGCAAATTATTAGTCCATTTACCGAGACGCGGGCGTGACACAGCCAAGTTGTGAAAGACATTCAAATGCAGGGCTTGAAATGGAAAATTTAACGAACTGGAATGGTCGACAATCGGCCCGATTCTGAAAATAACAATGTCTGGATCTTTAAGATCTTTATCCCAACACTTAATAGACGATAATAAAAATTAAAAATAAACGAGACAGCTTTACGTCGGTGTTTGTTTCTATGAGGGAGGAAGAAAGATGCAAATTGTTATCTGTCAAATGTCAAGATGGGAAGATTTGAATACGCGGTAACACCAAACGTGGTCATGACAAGTTTAGCCATGATATTTCATCTGGACGCTGTGGATGAAGAAATTAATACGATTGAAAGAAACAATCTTTCTTTTATCATCTTTTAATACAATGTATTTGAGCCGTAGAATTACAAAATCCGCTCTGGACATTTTTAATTTTTATTATCGTCTATTAAGTGTTGGGATAAAGATCTTAAAGATCCAGACATTGTTATTTTCAGAATACGGATGTATACATGGTATAGGAAGCGTATTAGATTTGATAAATCGCGTACACAAAATTATATTCGGTACGAGAGTATCTTGTCAAAGGATGATATAAACATTGAGCCAGCCACTTCTCGTGGTTTTGCTGGTGAAGATCCCTCATCACTGCGGGTCCTTTAGAAGAAAACAAATATCAGACAGCATAATTTAGGCCCGTTTGTTTCAAGTTCGATCACAGTAAGCGGTCGATTAAAGCATAGATTTTTACGAAAACGGATGGTCTGATTGGTGGAGAACGTAAAAATCTATGCTTTAAAAGAACGCTTACTTTAATCCAACTTGAAACAACCGGCCCTTAGGGAGACATTCTATGCTCGACAGACGGATTAATAAACCGAAGCGTTTTACCTTTTCTAAATTTGATTAATTGTTTTGCACAATGTGTTAAAATAAATCTTGTATAATGGCATTTGTTATGTATAAAAAAATAAACATAGATAAGCAGATGGGTCAAAACTTTACATCAAAACTTTAAGAATATATATATATTTTATTTTTAATAAAATCCGGAGTATAACATCTGAATGACGGCACTTCCGGAATACCGCACACCGCACTGACTTGTAAATTCCGCTAATGAATAAATAAATATAAGTGTTTTAAATAAAACAAACATAAAACACTTACATTATGGCATGAGTCCGCGAAATGAGACGCGACGAGATGAACAGATAAACAGAGATTCAGTCGAGATAAATCTGTGTGCTTTGCACCCACATGTATATTTTGACCGACGTTTTTCAACCTACAAGACTCTAGGAGGTCCGATTAATGACACGAGTGATAACTGAAATGAATTCTAAATTACATTTATAATACTTAATTATATTTCAAATCTTAAATTTATATTTTTATAAAAATATTATTTTTGAGTCCAAATCTACAAACTGGAGGTGTAATTGAAATTGAAAATATATCCCGAGCCGGAGCTGTATTTGCGAACTGGGGCGACTTTCAGATTTGTTCCGGTCCATTTCGGGCCCTGTTTAAATGACAATGGGCTGAGGCTTTTGGCACTGTCTTAAGACAAATATTATAGATGACCTAACTGAATACTTTATCTGACTTCATTACACCATTTTCTAAATTTATAGATATTGACAATTGACAATTCATCTTAATCGATTTTCAGAGTTAAAATTTTTCTTCGAATAGAGACTAAATCTAAGATGCACCCACCTTATTAAAATCATAATAATTTTGTAAACAAATAATTTATTGAAAAAAATAAATTATTATATATAATACTAATAGTAAAATGGACAGCAACACAAATCAATGTTCCCTTATGTGCCTTGCGTGAAAAGATAAATAATAATTTAATTTTACTGTAGCTAATTCTTTCGTACATGCTTCGTATATTCGCGCATGCAGCTTTGAATATACGTACAATACATGTGAGTATATTCAAAGCTCTTTGAATATACGTACATGTATTGTAGGTATATATTCTTTTGTGTGAATGCTATGAATGCATGTAAACATCTGCATATATCATTTTGTGTACATGTACATATCATTCTGAACAAAACATATTCTGTTTTGAATTGGTGGTCGAGATCCAAGTGATCCAACTTCTGGAGAACTCGAAATACAAGGCAAAAATCCCTCTGAAAATGGCCAGTGCTATCTGTCCGAAACGTTGGGTACATAATAACAGTGTTTTTCAAGACTTCAATACGCTGGTTATCCTAGAAAATAATACTTCATCTTTCACCCGCGAAAATCTTAATATTAACATACATCAATCAATATATATATATATAACTCGTGTTTCCCTATCCGCCAAGTTTTCTTCACAACCAGATACTACCACCCCCTGGTGGTTATGGTGGTGGATAGCCCTTGGTGTCCCATTGAAATTGTGCGAGTTTTATCAACATTTTTAAGAAAAATTAAGAAAGTTTGTGATTCGTACTCTTGATTAGAAATTTGATATACCTACTGATTTTTACAATGTATATATTAGGAAATATAAATGTTATTATATTAACTATTTTGAGAATAAAAAAATAAAAAAAACAATAATTTGATTTTCCTTGAGTAGACAGTTGTTTTGTATTTATCTTCGAAACGCCTTATTGAGATATAGTCTTTGTATGTAGTCTTGATAATAATTTATTGTGATAGGATTATTACGAGATATATTACTATATTACTGTTTATCGTAGAAATTCGATACATTTCGTCGAAAATTTAGATAAATACAACTCAGGCTTCAATGCACTGGCTGCACACCTCTGCCTACATTCGCAGAACACAGGTTTAGGTCAACCGCCGATAGGTCTAGTATGGCCCATCCAAAAAGAATCTTTAATTTGTATTTCTCTCTCGTTTGCACTACCATTACTCAGAAGAAGACAGAAAATAAAATGATGAGATTAATCATATCAAAGCTCTCAGCGGTCGACTGTCTCGTAGCTAATAGAAAAATATATAGAATTCATTCAATTTTGAATATAAACTTCTTTACACTTTAGGTGGAATGTCCGCAGTTACGGTGATAAGTGATAAGCGACATCACAAAGTATTCTTTACAGATTGGGCTGTCGACGATTAAGGAGATGAGCGACATCAAAGTTTGCATTATCGTTCAATATTTCTAATTTATTTTCTGTAAAATGTTGGAGTATCACAACAGTAACTT
>JADDOH010018366.1:0-41938 GCA_016648135.1 Agrypnia vestita
AAGAGGAGATAAAGGTGGTAGGTGCGAAATTATTTACTGCAAAGAAAAAGAAGGATGGATATTCTATGCGATCTTCGAATGTCTGACGGATCTTTTGTCAATTTCACTCGAATGACAACAACTGATTTTGACAATTTATTACAAATATTCGGGCCTTCCATAGCCAAGCAAGACAATATTAAGAAACGCTGTTGGCCCTCACATCATTTTATTTTTATATTCACGGTTTGAAGAGTCCCACAACATTGTACGGCTTTAGTACAGCTCGATGAGTTGAAGGACAATTTCGTTTCCCGACACTGTCATTATGACGGATACAGCGCATGCGCATTCACTTGTAAACATACCACGTGGTACTGACGCTCGGCGTAATGTCGCACTAAGCTCGCTCGGATACCGTGCGCATGGCAACGTTGCCACGGCACGTAGAAATGTCGCGCTATGTTGTGCGCAACGTCGCGGAACTGTGCACGACGTTGCAACGTCACGTAGACTCTATGCCGCGCGTGCTGTTGAGGGACAATTCGTCCCCTAGTGAATACATGGCTTGATGCCAACGAATGAATAATACTCCTGTTATATTGAAGCATATTCCAGATTTTCGATGATGTAACTCACATTTAGTTCTGTATTATTTTACGTTTTGCTCACACAAAAATATTTACTTTGCAGATCTCGATAGAATAGAAGATTCTTTCTCGGAAAATCCAACTACGTCTTCGCACGCTCCTGGAAGGCAGCCAGAATTGAAGACCGTTTCCAACGCTAAAATTCCCTCAAGGGAGGGCACGCTTACTCCCGCTGGTAACAAGATGTTTTCATGTCGTCAGTGCCCGTACATATGCCCGTACACAAGCAAGCAGAAAGATTCCATGATAATTCACGTACTCTCACATACGGGGAACAAACTGTTTTCATGTCCACAGTGCGATTATTCGTGCAACCATAAACCAAGCTTAAAATTACATGTGCTTAAGCACACTGGAGGAAAACTTTTTTCATGCTCTCAGTGCAATTATTCGTGCAATCGGAAGTCAAGACTAACAACTCACGAGCTTACGCATTCTGGGGAAAAAAAAATTCATGTCCGCAGTGCAATTATTCGAGCAATCATAAAGCAAACCTTAAAAGGCATATGCTTAAGCACAATGGGGAAAAACTTTTTTCATGTACGCAGTGCAATTATTCGTCCAATCAAAAAACAAACCTTAAAAGACATATGCTTAAGCACAATGGGGAAAAACTTTTTTCCTGTACGCAGTGCAATTATTCGTCCAATCATAAAACAAACCTTAAAAGACATATGCTTAAGCACAATGGGGAAAAACTTTTTTCATGTACGCAGTGCAATTATTCGTCCAATCATAAAACAAACCTTAAAATACATATGCTTAAGCACAATGGGGAAAAACTTTTTTCATGTACGCAGTGCAATTATTCGTCTAATCATAAAACAAACCTTAAAAGACATATGCTTAAGCACAATGGGGAATAACTTTTTTCATGTACGCAGTGCAATTATTCGTCTAATCATAAAACAAACCTTAAAAGACATATGCTTAAGCACAATGGGGAATAACTTTTTTCATGTACGCAGTGCAATTATTCGTCCAATCATAAAACAAACCTTAAAAGACATATGCTTAAGCACAATAGGGAATAACTTCTTTCATGTACGCAGTGCAATTATTCGTCCAATCATAAAACAAACCTTAAAAGACATATGCTTAAGCACAATGGGGAAAAACTTTTTTCATATACGCAGTGCAAGTATTCGTGCAACCGGAAATCATACTTACAATCTCATGTGCTTAAGCACACTTGAGAAAAACTATTTTCTGGCTCACAGTGCAATTATTCGTGTAATTATATTTAAATATCCTGTTTTCGTGTTCATAGCGCAATTATTAGCGCATACATTTATCAAACTTTTGAATAAAACTGAACACGTTCACCTTCTATAAATTTAGATTGACCAGTGGTGTCACTCAGGGATCCCACTTGGGACCGATCCTATTTTTACTTTTTACTCCCTTTATGTTTACTCGTGGCGTCTGCTTGCTTGCCGTCAACAAAAACTTTGGATGGATTTTTGACCCTTTTCCCGTGATCCAATCGAGCTGAAACTTGGCAAGCAGACTCGTGGCGACGATCGAGAAGATCTATCAAATTGTCGATAAAAAAATAATAATTATAGTATAATTTCGGATTTTTAGAAATTTTATTGGTTTTTTCAAATTGGAATCATTAGAAAAGTTTGATTAGCAACGTCGCGGAATATTTTCTAAATTTGAATTACTCCGTCGGTATAATAGGTACATCACTACGAATTTCGAAAATTTACAAAACAATTGGTTCACAGATGACAGTAAAATTGTGTTTTTTGGGAAAAAATCAAATTATAATTAATTTCTTTTAGATTTCTGCTTAGTTTTGAAGAATTCTACATTACTCAAATCTGATTCTGACTAAATCATTTGACGCTGGAAATTCATAAGGTACGATGTTGATGATAATTGAATTTATCAAAATCTTGACATCTCAAAACATGTGACATTTTAGAAATATATTAAATTTATGTAAGTTTAGGTTATGTTATATGTTTTAATTCATCTTTAATTATTGTTATTATATTTTACAAAGAAAGCGAGTATAGTAAAAACTTGGTTTTTATAGGTTACTTTTTTATACATGACATAGCGACCATATTCATAAACGTTTCGATTTTATTTTATGCCGATGATTTAAAATTATACAGAACAATCAATGGCCTTCAAGATTGTTTAATAGTTCAACACAATCTCAATAACCTTAATATATGTTTAAAAGCAATAA
This sequence comes from Agrypnia vestita, assembly GCA_016648135.1. Classification (NCBI taxonomy): domain Eukaryota; kingdom Metazoa; phylum Arthropoda; class Insecta; order Trichoptera; family Phryganeidae; genus Agrypnia; species Agrypnia vestita. The sequence goes on from JADDOH010018366.1 coordinate 2,836, forward strand.
ACTATACCTAAACATTAACAAATGCCAAATAATTAGATTTCACAGGATTAAAAAACCTATCATATTCGAATACTCCATTGACAATAATCGCCTTAAATCTGCATCGGAAATTAATGACCTCGGTGTATTATTTGATAAAAAAACTGTCATTTGCACAACATATCAACAATATCACGAATAAGTTGTTGAAAATGTTAGGATTTGTACTGAGGGTGGAAATAGTTTCAGGAACCTCGTCACATTAAAACTTCTATACACATCACTAATGAGGAGTCAAGTTGAATGCAACTCGACGGTGTGGTCACCTTACTATAATGTACACTCTCAAACAATAGAAAGGGTACAAAACAATTTTTTAAGAGCTGTAAATTATAAATTACATATTCCAAGAGGACAATTAAATTATGATTCACTGTTAAGTTTAATGCGTTTATTTAAGTTAAGTGAAAGAAGAACTGTTTCAGATTAAATATGCCTTTTTAAAATTCTGCGTAGTTATTTTTGAAACCCTGACCTATTATTAGAATTAATAAACATTAATGTACCTGCTAGGAATACCAGAACAGTACAACCGTACTACTGTAACAATACTGCGACCATAGCACAAAGGAGCTCGCCAATATCTAGAGTACAACATTTAGGCAATGAATACGCCGAAGTAAGTATTTGGAATGCTACCTTGCACAGCTTATTTATTTATTGAGATTAACGGACATAGTCCAATAATATATATTACATAAAATGAACAACATAAAATACAAGAGAATAAAAGTTATAGCAATTTAAAAGAAAAGCATGGACAAATGAAAAGTACTAACAAGATGAAGACAAGATCTAGACTATCATATCAGAGATTGTTTAAATCTGGACAGAATTACACCAAAGAAGTCCAGATCCTGTCTTGAATTTATAAGACGATATAACCGTGACATGGGGGCATGGAATCCATAATTGGTTCTATGATGGCTAAGGACAACAGTTCAATATTTCTGAGTCTATGGGAAGGGATATTGAATTTTATTTGGCCCAGTAACGAAGGCACATCAGTGTGGCCCTTTATTACTTTGAATATGGTGATTAAGTCAGTGTTTTCTCTACGTTTTTGGAGGTTATAAATTTTTAAAATAGACTCAATTTCACCGTACGAGTAGACTCCTCTATCCAAGCCCATCATCCATGCGACTTTTCTTAAGAAACGATGTTACACGTATTCGATGTGACTTATTTGGTTTATATAGAACGGAGACCAAATCACAGAGGCATATTCTAAGATAGGACGGACAAGTGAACAGTAAAGAGTTTTGATCGTGTAAGTATTTGTGAAATCAGAAGACATTCTGTTAACAAAGCCTAAGAGTTTTAAGGATTTATTTTCCAAATTATCTATTTGTTCATTAAATGTAAGTTTATAGTCAAGAATAACTCCGAGGTCCTTGATAAACTTGACTACATCCAGTTTTATATTTTCTATTTTGTAGTCAAAGGAAATAGGCGTTTTTGATCTATAGATTGACAATATTTTACATTTGTTTATGTTAAGTTCTAGGCCGTTTAATAACAGGGTTAATACAGAAATATAACATGTACGCGCATAAATATTTCAACACGTGAGAATCAGAGGCCATCGTATTTGTGACTTTATGCCCTAAGAAGAATCCCCGATCTCTCGCGTTCACCAGCTAGCTCAAGAGGCGGGCGTGTAATTCGTTCTCCTGATGAAAATCTGCTTCCTCTAGGGAGGTGCCGTGACTGGAGATCTTATGCAAATTCTACCAGGTGTTAAAGTCAATTTCCTTTTTATTTGATTTATTTCAGATAAGCGAGGCACAATTAAGACAGTTCGAAGACATCTACAGATTGAAGTATTTCTTAATTACAATTATTCCCATCAAAATGCTGAATAAAGGATTTCAAACTGAAATTATACAGAAAACTAATCTTATGAAAAACGAACAGATGGCACTGATGATACATAACAGATTCTATGTTAATATTATTCAAACTGATCCTTAAAAATTATGACAGATGACGTTGATTCTGTGGGGGTTAGTGTGATTGAATCGACCCCTTTTGTGAGGTTGAGCTACCCCCTACTGTGCTGCTTCTTATTGTTGTAAGGGTCACCACTTCGTATTTACACAGTTCGAAGTTCTCTTTCGTTGCTGATGATGGTGATGAAGTTGCGTTGTGTTTTAGAAAATTTATTTGTATATAAAAGGTTACAAAGGTACAAAAGGGTACAAGTACAAAATACACAGTATGAGTCTAGTCAAATAGGGCTTCCGCCTAACGGTAAGCTCGATCGGAGAGTGAGATGGTGTGCATTACCAGTTGGCTTCTTTATACTAATTTTATACAAAAGAACTGCAATGTTTTGTCTATCTGTGGTGCGGAGTCCATATGCTGAGACGGCGGAGTGTTTTGGCTTCAGGTGCCGCGTCCGCTGGTTAACTAATTCTTTAGGACTCGGCGGGTAACATAGGTGACATTTCCCCCCTATTCTCATACCCCTTCCCCTTCCCCCGATATATTTTCGATGCACCGTTCGATCGATCGGACTCAAAATTTGGAAACTTATTCTTTAGGACTCGGTAGGTAACAGGCTATATTTTCTCCCTCCCCTTTTACCTTTTCTCCTCCCCCCAATATTTTTTCGATCCAAATCTATGCCGTTCGAATCACACCTTTGTTTCCCCACAAATTTATTTTCTACTTAACCTTAATAATAATACGAACAGCTAATAAAGTTGCCTCCAAGTGTGGCTTAAAACATAACAAATTTGTGCGAGCGACCTTTCTAAATATAATCTTTATTCTATGGTCGACAATCATCATTTGCTATCCACGTCCGATCTCGGCTGGGAGATATTAAAACCATGAACGGTGCTGCTCAAGATGTTCCTGCCGTCAAGCTGGAGCCAGGGTCTGCAACCAGGAGCGGCGATGAAGAAGTAGGCGGTGGAGCGCCCTACGCGGACATTGACATATGGCTTCCCAACATCAAGCAGGAATGCTCGGAGTACTCGAGGAAGTTGAGTGAGTAGTTTATTATTGATTCATTCCCGGTGATATTAAATGCTCCCATCTGATGTGACCATTAAGGATGCATGCAAAGGAATAGTCTAAACTAAGGTGATCAGATTTAGAGAATATAAAAGAAGTGCTAATTTCGTGTGACAGATGCCATAGATAATTTGCCTACTAGATGATGATGAGATGGGGCGTTTATGAACTATTATTTTTTAACTAAATAATTTTCTAAATTAACTTTTATGAAATCCGGTTTTTTATAGACGGGTACCTACATACACAATGTCTAAATACCTGTGCCTTTAAATATTTTGTAAAATATATTTAATTTACCATAAATATGTATACAAAACTTGATGTGATTCCGAGTTGATGTTAAACCTAACGTACAAGTATTTTTCATATTTAGTTTAACATTGAATTTACGGCGCACAAGCAGTGTTATTTGCATTTTAATTTTCAGACAAATGTTTATTGAACCAAAAACATTTTTACGACGGGATATTTAAAAATTTCGTATGTATTTAATATGCATTTAATAATAAAGTATTTCAAACATATTTAAGGACTTCAATTTACAGATTTAAATATGCAGGAATAAATGAAAGATTATTACAAATATTTAATCATTTTTTCCATTACTGTTTTCGATAAAATCAGAAATTCTCGGCAGGTGAAGAGAAACTGACTAATTTTAAAATAATAAAAAATGAGCGAGCCTTACAGGAATCGCATATGATGTGTAACATATGACATCTCACATTTAAAAATATCAATTGAGTAGCGACAGAAATTAACCTCAAAATTTCAAAAAGCTAAATATGGAAATATTTATTCGAATAATTATTTATTATTACTCACTTGAATTTTTTATCAATGATCTGTACTTTTTCAGATACTTATTATTTAAAATTAATTTATTAATACCTTTATATTGATATATTTATTTTTATTAATTAGTAAATAACTGCTAGTTATTAGTGTAATACGCATGTCTAATATTAGAAAGGAGATTTTTTTTATTTAACAATTTATAAATGAATACGATGTTATTAGCGTTATTATTAGCAATTTTCTTTATACTATTTATTTCGTTGTTGTGATTAGTATTATTGAGAAGAATGTTTATTAATCTATGAAGCATTGAATGAAAACTTGCTAATTTTTATGAGGGAGGGTGAAAAGAATGTGCCTGCATCACAATCGGCCCGATTCTGAAAATAACAATGTCTGGATCTTTAAGATCTTTATCCCAACACTTAATAGACGATAATAAAAATTAAAAATGTCCAGAGCGGATTTTGTAATTCTACGGCTCAAATACACTGTATTAAAAGATGATATAAGAAATATTGTTTCTTACAAACGTATTAATTTCTTCATCTTCAAATATTTGAAGATGAAGAAATTAATACGTATCTGGACACAGAATGATATATGATGACTTGCTTTACTAGTTATAGTCCGAGGTGACATTAAGTCGAGCCCAGGAGACAGGCAACTCTCCAGCTCTGTACCGGATTATTGCTTGTCATTCCAGACGTAGGTTCCAGCAATGCGGGCTGGAGAAGCGTGCAGGGAGGTGATGTGCAGACAGATGAGGGATCTCCACCCGGGAGCGGCGGAGTGCTCTATACCGATATAGACATATCATATCCTGACATCAAGCAGGAGTGCTCGGAGTACTCCAGGAGGGCCGACCAGCGCACTGGTAAGCAGCTGATTCCCTCGCATTATGAAGAAACTTCTTGAAAAAAAATCGTACGTGTATTCATGTACGCGCTATAGAAGTTATTCTTAAAAACTAAAATAAGGATAAAATTATATATTAATGATGCTCAAAGTATTGAGTTGGAAAAATCTGATTGTTTTTGATTTTTCTATTGATTTTCATGAAAATAATTGAAATTCACATTTACAGAAACGTTATCTCGATATTTGAAGTAATTGGGAGAAACGTAAAATTTAATTTTCAAAAAAAGTTTCGAAACCATACAACTTTTATAGCCGCATTTAATACAGTGACACCCGGGCTTCCACGAATGCGTGAACTTTTATTAGATTCCAGCAATGCGCACTGGTGAAGTGCGCAGAGAGGCGATGTGCAGTCAAATGAGGGGAGAGGAGAGGGAGCGGGCGTTGCAGCGCTCTACGCCGATATGGACATATCCTATCCTGACATCAAGCAGGAGTACTTGGAGTACTCTAGGAGGGCCGACCAGCGCGCCGGTGAGCAGCTGATTCCCTCGGATTATAAACCCGTGAAATACATCCCGCACTTGCTGTGACCGTTACGGGATGACCAAAAAATGAGAATAATATATTTTAATAATAGGCATATTATTATTAGAAAAAATGTACTATATGATTTGATGTCGATTGTTTTGTGGAAGATCCACGCAGTGTGGCGTCGGCCTTAACGTTAGCGGGAGGACGCACCACGCTAAGTTCTTGAATTAGTTATCGTCCGTTACGTTTAATGATGACATGATGGATTTGTATTTTTTTTCGGATGTCTAAATTCAACTTGTATGGTTAAGATATTATTCTTTTGGCAAATAATGGCAAACTTGAACTTCACCACTACCGAAAAGTGCACGCCTTTTATTATTCTGACGCAAAGAGATTTCACTTGAAAAGTGTGTTTACGCTTCGCGCTTTAAATTCGTTGTTCATAATAAAGAAATGCAGATTTTCTTTTAGAGTGAGATGATATCTATCATATATGTCAAACTGGGAGACAAGAAACGGTTAAAACTGACACAAACACAGCCTAGTTTAGGTGTATACTTGAATGTGCGCGCTGCACATTCAGCAAGAAAATTCTATCGCTTTCTCGAAAGAAGCATCTCGCTAGTGCGCTTTTGCATCTCCCATAACAAAAGAGACCACTCATATTTATTTGTTGTTATTAATTGGTGGCACGACTCCTTGGGCGACACTACATGTCGACCTGACACTGTGCATTTCTAACTTCAGATCTCAGACAATAAGTCTGTTTTAGCATTATGCAGCGAACGGATATGGTAGTCTCCCACTACGGTGTTTGATGCCAACGAATGAATAATACTCCTGTTATATTGAAGCATATTCCAGATTTTCGATGATATAATCCACATTTAGCTCTGTATTATTTTATTATTTTACGTTTTGCTCACACAAAAATATTTACTTTGCAGATCTCGATAGAATAGAAGATTCTTTCTCGGAAAATCCAACTACGTCTTCGCACGCTCCCGGAAAGCAGCCAGAATTGAAGACCGTTTCCAACGCTAAAATTCCCTCAAAGGAGGGCACGCTTACTCCCGCCGGTAACAAGATGTTTTCATGTCCTCAGTGCCCGTACGTATGCCCGTACACAAGCAAGCATAAAGATTCCATGATAATCCACGTACTCTCACACACGGGGAACAAAATGTTTTCATGTTCACAGTGCGATTATTCGTGCAATCGTAAATCATACCTAACAAGACACAAGCTAAAGCATAATGTTGATATACGTTTTTCACGTTCACAGTGCAAGTATTACTTGCATAAACATGTCCTTAAGCACACTGGGTAAAAACTTATTTCATGTTCACAATGCAATTATTCGTGCAACTGTAAATCATACTTACAACCACATATGCTTAAGCACGCTGTAGAAAAACCTTTTTCATGTTCACAGTGCAATTATTCGTGCAACCATAAATCAAGCTTAAGATTATATGTGCTAAAGCACACTGGAGAAAAACTTTTTTCATGTTCAGAGCGCGATTATACGTGCAACAATAAAACATACTTAAAATTACATGTGCTTAAGCACATTGGAGAAAATCTATTTTAATGTTCACAGTGTAATTATTCTTGCAATCGAAAGTTATATTTGAAGGTAAATGTTCTTAAGCACACTGGGAAAAACACTAAAATAAATAAATAAATATTCGTCCAATCTGGTCAAACCTATCAAGACAAGCTTATGCATTATGCGAATAAACTTTTTTCATGTGCGCAGTGAAATTATTCGTGCAATCGGAAGTCATGCTTAAAATTACTTGTGCTTGAGCACACTGGAGAAAATCTATTTTTTTGTTCACAGCGCAATTATTCATGCAATCGTCAATCATATTTAAATATCCACGTACTTTTACACTTATAAACTGTTTTCGTGTTCACATTCATACTCTATTATACATTTATCCTAAACATTATATTTGACACGCCCAATGGTATACTTACCTTTATACTATTTCGTTGTACGTATTGTTTCTTTAAATAAATAAATAAATAAAATTATTTATTCAAACATGTATATTTTAATAGATAAGATACTTTCTTTTCATGCTTTGTTACACATTTATTCCTTATATAATTATATTGTTTACTTTTACATGTCTCTTTATACTCATTGATTTACTTTAATTTTTTTTTCTTATGTAGGTACATAATCAATAGATATTATGCATCATGTACTCCTGTCCCCAAACACAAGTTAAACTTTTCTGGGGAAAGTTAAACAAGCATGACAAATGTAACATATAAAATTACCGTTACATGTATCTATTTTATTGTTGATCGGTGCCAGTTTACGGATGCATTTCTTTATCTGGAGTTGGAGATCTTGTTAAATATTTTGCAGAAACTCGCTGTTTCTCCAGAGAGGGCGTATTATCGGAAGAATATTCTTTTTCCTGCAAGATAATGATCCGAAACATACAACTCGAGTTTTAAATAAATATAAGGATAATAAAGACTACAATTCACGGACTAGCTACCTCGGAGTCCATATTTAAACATGATTAAACACATGTATGTTTTTGGTGGATTTGTCATTGGAGAGATTATTCATGATGATCATTAAATTCATTTAAACTACTGATAGATAATAAAACACAAAATTATTTAAGTTTTTGCAAAATATTGAAAAAAATTGTGGTGCAACATTACAATTTATCTATACCTGATGAGAAGGACTGCTCCTCTCTATAGTAGTAATTTAATAACTCATATTCATCCGTATTCCGGTAATTTGACTGTAACAAATAACAAATTGTCTGGATCAGATCTAAAAGACTGTTATCGCCAAGCACCGTAAAGATACGATAATAAAAATTTAAAACATGTCCCGTAGCATGATATGTGTAAGTCTATCTAATGACGGCACCATAATCCACAATGCCTTAACACGATGTACAGTTATAGAAAGAGTGTGGGGGCTGCCTCGCGGGGGATGGAAGGGATGTGCGGCATCCACATGCGTTCAGTAAGGGACCACAGACCAGGGCCTCAAACGCGATTAATGACCGCCACTGCGGGCGGCGGGACCCAGCCACACCAAGGTGCATGCCCGGCGGGATGGCACAAAGCGGCCGACCAAATTTCGGGAACAGTGGGTCGGGACACCAGAGATGTGCCTGTGGGCGAGCCGGGAAGGGCGCGTAGCCCGAACACAGGTGGAGAGACGATGAGGACAAAGTGTGAATAAATGAAACGAAGGAGTACGCAGGACGGCGGGGGGGGGGGCCCAGGAGGGAGGGAGAAATAAGGTTAACTTGTTGAGCTGGCCCAATGTTCACAGGGGAAGAGGTGTGAAGAACCGCGGTAACGCCGAACGCGGTCATTATAAGTTTAGCCATGATATTTCATCTGGACGCTGTGGATGAAGAAATTAATACGATTGTAAGAAACAATCTTTCTTATATCATCTTTTAATACAGTGCATTTGAGCCGTAGAATTACAAAATCCGCTCTGGACATTTTTAATTTTTATTATCGTCTATTAAGTATTGGGATAAAGATCTTAAAGATCCAGACATTGTTATTTTCAGAATCGGGCCGATTGTGTGAATTAAAAAGTAAAATAAAACATATTTTAAATTTTTGCAAAATATTTATTTGTAAAAATAATCTAGATTTAGGTATAAAAATATTATAGTATAATACGAGATGTTTAATTTGTTGTTTAAGATTTTCAGTTATAAGCATAGAGTATTGCTTTAATCAATGGCCCTGCGAATCTTATATTTGACCAATTATTAATTCTTCTATGAAAATTTAGTCAATGGTTTTAAATACAATGATGATGATATGTATTTTGGAGATTCTCTTGGCCGTACAGCGGAAAACTTGTAACACGATTACATTCTGGTCCCGAAAAAATGCTATGTGACTTCTTATATGTACATTACTTGAACACGCAAAAATTTTGCACCCAAAAGGAAATATTAAAATATACAACCATCAAACTGTCTAATGTTTAAGACTTGGCCGACAAAATACATGGATGCCGCTTAGCTCACTATCCTTACCATTTATAGAAATGGGACTACCCATCCGCAGCATTGCAATCTACCTGTTTATGACATCACTTTCTATTGACTAGATCAACATCCGTCAATAATCAATAAAATACATAGATAAAAAATATTGCACCGTAAAAAAATTTAATCTAGAAAATATTTATTTTATTTATAATTTTTACTTTTCACATGTATTCTAACTAATATCGTTCGAAATGTAAAACAAATTATGTTTGCTTCTCGAAATGAACGATTTATAACTTTGTGGCGACATATTTAATAATTTAAAAAAACATAACTAGGTATACACACCACTAAGTATTTCTTTTCTTTATTCAATATGAATAAACTCCTCCACATGTTACGGGAACGAAGTTTCTTCCCCCTTCCTCCTGAGGACATGACAGGACGAGTAACATGTAGAGGTGTCTTGTTTATTCATATTGAATAGAGAAAAAAAACATTTAATCGAGTATACCAAGTTATATTTTATTTAATTAATGAATTATGTTTGCATTGTTATACGGTAAAAAAATTATAAAATGTTTGTTTTTTGTTTACAATTTTTGCCGCAACTGTTTGGATTATTACAACATTTAAAATATCAGTGATTTTTTCTAATAAAATTCATTTAATTTATGAAAAAATTGTTTCAATTTTGTGTTAAGTAATTTCCACTGCATACAATGCCTTTTTTGAAAAGTCATGGTTTTCATTTATAAACATTTTATTATATGTATAACAATGAAAGGCGTTACTGGGGCAAATCCCTTATTATTTTCTCTGGTTCGGGTTCTCTACAGGGAACAATTGAACTCGAAATTCTCTGGATCTGAAACAGATGCCGCTTACCAGACTTCTGCGGTCGACTCCCGCCGTCGCCAAATTTCATGGACTGCACCACTTAAGCTGACCGAAAGTTTTTTGTGCAATAAAATTATATTCGACACTTTGGGATCTGCCGCGACAAAATCAACCGTTGATTCCGAGATGCCAAACAATCTATGGCCCGCGGCAACTGTCGCACGCAGAGAACTCCGCACTCGTAGACAATTTTATAAAGCACCCGACCAGAGACTACTATAGATTTTTTGCCCGAACGGGCGTCCTTTATAAAATTTATTCATATCCATATTATCTAGGCACTTACGATTGTAAAATATAAAATTAGAAACATAAAAAACTTACATATAATAAAAGTATTGATAAAATATTAATAACGTCCAACACGATTGCGTAACATATTAAATAGAGGGACAGAAAAGCAAACGCAGCAATGATGATGTTTCTGAGATAGGTATATATACAAAAAAAATCTATCGCTACTCAAGGAAATTTTTCTGGAATCTATTAAACTTACATCTTGTTGGAAATAAATTTTTAAAAATAATTGCTATCTCAGTTTTCATTTTGTAAAAATATTTAACTTTTAAGTATGGACATTGCTGTGTTTCCTACTAGATAGTTGACATTGCTGTCTTTGGTGTGATGTGTCAGCCTGAAATCGACATCCACTTTTACTTTAGTATGAAGCGGTCACAAGACACATCCCCGTGTGAAAATAGTTTTTAAAATATTTTGGATATTGCTGCTTTCGCTTTTATACCCCTCAAATATAACAATATACAACCGAAATATTCAAACATACAGCCTAAACTACAATAAGAAGTATTAAAAGTAAAATCAAGCCTACGCGACAGTACACAACAGACACCATAACCACGTGACTAGCATGAGTTAAGAAAAACAAGAAACAACACTGAAGCGGGAACATGATGGTGAGCCGTGCGTATTTTCCTATTGACGGGTGCTTCATACATTCAGGTGGCTTCATTTTCTAACCCAACTTTTGACTTGCGTGCCATCGCAATTCTGCGCAGTTTTTTCATTGTTTATTATAACTTTGAATGTACGTATAAATTCAGTGGCTATTGCATAAATTCACAATCCCACATCTTAAAGCTGAAGAAAAATAATTAGTATAAAGCAAAATATTATTAACAACCAAAGCGAGTATAAGTATATATATATTAATTAATATTATGTTGAAAAGTACGCCATTTTGTTGAAACTGTGTTTATTATAATGTGGACAGACAGATTCAGTCTTAACAGTTGCTAACTGTTTGATAATTCAGTGAGCGGAAGAGTTTTTGGATTACGTTGGCGCAAAATATTAGATTATCTCATAAGCCTTGTGTTTCTTCCACTGCCTTTCATAGAGGATCTACTTCTTGACTCCAGGAACAAGACAACTCCTAAAGATCCGCGCTGCCCCCAAATCAACAATGATCAGCATATTGAGACACTTCAAGTGAGATTTACCTCGGACAATTTGAAAGGCATAAATTCGCCTTTTTTACAATTTTATTTTTTCAAATAACTGCAGGCTATCGAATCTTCACGCAACCTTAAGTTTGCTTCGATGACAGCACTAATATACTCCTTGTATCCTACAATCCTCTAGTAAATCTTCAATGTCAAGTTTTTCTTAGTTTTATCGTATTATTCCAATGGGCGTAATACATTAATACAATTACATTATGTTCGAATTGGAACTCATCAAGCAGAATGAAGCATAACTGAAGCTCTTTGAATAATTTAAAAATAAAACAAAGCCTTATAAGACTACCATTCTCTGAGACCTTTGGTGTGCGGACATAATTTTCAAACACAAGAGTCCAAGTATGTAACAAAATTAGATTTGATATCTCTCTGCCTTGCAAAATTACATCTCCCAGTTATTTCAAAAAATAAAATTCTTAAAACTGAAAAAGTGGCTTTCTTCGATTACAAATGCTTAACGATATCGTATCTCATCAGTCTTTTGAGGAAATTATCATCTTGCCTCAACAACTCCCTTATCTCTGACCTGTCCACCTTTTCCTTGACTTGGAACTGCATATCATCCTGGTCGCACCCGTCGGCTAGGCAGTCGAACATGTCCCTCGACTGTTTGGTGATGGAAGGACCGTCCTTCTCCGCCGCGAAGATGTAAACCCTCATCCCGATCCTCTTCAAATGTTTAAAATCGTCAAACAGAGGGGAAAAATCTCTCGAATCATCACACAACATCTTAAATATTTTAATCTCTTCTAATGACGAAGACGTGACATCGCAATCGTCATTACAAGTATTTTTACTGCACTCGATCTTTGCAGTATTTAATTCTGCAACTTGCTGGAATACGGGAGAATTTTTCAACGTTTCCTCCGGCGTCAACTGAATGCCGTGCACCTGTTTGCATTTCTTTAAGTCTTCTCCGTACATCATATTATCAAACTGCGGCATTTGACTGCTCATATCGCAAATGAAAGACAGATTGGTTCTGTCGTCGAAAGACTGGTGATTGCTGACGAGGTTCTCCAGCAGAGAGGGCTTTCTTTTTTGAAACTTCGGAGGTGAGCCGCAAGGGGAGGTTTGTCGTTCGCCGTCTTCCGAGCCCATCAAGCTCTGTACCGACTCTTTAGAGAGGTCGTAAATCCCCGAAATGAGGAAGGCAGCCTGCAGGAGGTGGGCCGATGGACACTCCTCGAAGAACTGTTTGTCAGCGAGTAATTTGGCAGCGAAGAGAGCCCCCACACCGTGGCCTATTAAATAGACCCCCCTGGAAAAGGAACAGACGTAAAAACTTTATTATTTTAATTAGAAAACTCTTAATAATAATGTTTCCTGATAGCACTCCTACATATAACTGTAACAATGTCATGCTTAGGACATATACCACATTCAAAATTTGATAGATGTATAAACAGACGATCTGAAGGAAATGGGTGGAATCAGAGAATGTTACATTGTGTAAAGTGATAAAAAAAGACTTCTATACAAATTTTCCCATATTAAAATAGCTTTGTCTATGTGTGACTTTATAATTTATCCTAATTAATTAATGACAATCCCTCTGGGAACAAAATCCTGTAATTGTAAAATATTACAAATTTCGTAGCACTTACTTAGAATGCTGCTCCCTGGCTCTCCTGAAGACCTCGGCAAAAGTCCTCCGGGCGGCCTCCATCATGGTGGCGTGACTGGCGCTCGCGGAGGTGAAGGTCAGCTGCAGACTCCTCACGCCCGCACTGCTAATGCATGCCGCTCCGTCACCCAGATACAAGCTCATCGGGGCATCTGAATCAATTATGTTCTATGAAAATATTTTCACACAATACATTTATAAGGTAAACACACGACGTAAGTCACGCCCACAGAACACTTGGTGTGAACAGGTAAACCAGATACTGGAAAATGGTGCTGTTGAAGCACCCCACCCACTGAGGTGTTTTTGAGATAAATACAAAGAAATATATCCCCACTCGAGAAAGTTCCTCGTATCTCAAAGACACATCCTTGGACATTGATTGGATGAGGTGGGTATTCCTGTATTTTTTTAAATAATAACATTTCTCTTATCTGCATAGGCAGCCACGGGGATGAAATGACATGCGCCAAGTTAGTCAGTTATCTCGAAATCACCTTTGATATTTTTTGACTGCTTCATATATCTTTGTATTTTTGATTTTTAAAATCAACTATGATACAACATTACTAATATCAAAATTTTATGTGAGAATGACCACAATAATATAAAAAATTTGATCATTTGTATAGCACGCTTTCCACAAAACAACTTACTGACTAAAAACACTTATTTACTATATAACATACTTATTCATTAGATGACATGCAAAAAATGGAATTAACATTTAAAACTATAATAGTTGGGAGTGCTAGAAAGAATCAGATAGGGGAAACATTACGTAGTGTTATAACGATCTGATTCTATAGTTTTTTATATCTAAACAAACGCGTCTTTAGTTGTTCTTTGAACTATAGTAAGCTATTTATTTGTCTCAGTTTATTTGGTAGTTTATTCCACAAATTTGGTCCAGCCACTATGGAAGCACGGTCACCGAAATTGGTTTTGTGGACACGATTTACTTCAACTAACCTATTTGTATTAGATGTTGATGCTGGAATGCAGAAGTTGGCAATGTATTGAGGGGCCGTGTTGTGAATAGCCTTGAATATTGTGAGGCATAACTTATATTCAATCCTCTCTGGACATTTAAGCCAGTAAAGGTTTTGAAGATGGTGTGAGATATGCGCAGACTTTCATACGCGTTAATGAGTCTTGCAGTGGCATTAAATACAGATTTCAGTTTGTAGATACCATTGCAGTAGTCTGAGCGAGAGATAACGTATGCGTTTATTAATAATTTTGTTGCTTCTGTACATATGTATGTCCAACGGCTAAAAATAAAAATGTATTTCACCTTGGGGTAATTCAGAACCGTAGACCTCAACTTCACAGCCATTGGGGAAGTTCAAGCGTGACCCCAAGTTACACGATATTGGGCGTAGTAACTTCTTGGGAGATTCTGAAAATAAAATTCAAAAGGTATTAAAATGACTGCTGGAAATACAATCAAACACGCAAAGTATTATTAACATGTATTTATGTTAATAATTCGGTCGAATATCATCAAATATAATAATTCCGTTATCTGCCTATCTATCCGTATGTCCGTCTAAAGTCTGTAAATTGCTGGAATTAAAACTTCAGATAATTAGAGGGTGATAAGCAATCAGTGCGCAGCATATGTCACGCGGTTAAGGCAAGGCGTTATTATTATTTCCCGTGATTTTTTACGGGTGTACGTCTAGTATATACATAAAAAATAGTATATACTGGCAAAAATTTACAGGTAGATTCCTGCCTTGATAATTCGCCAAAAATGTTCAAGCAACCATGAATATCAAAGTTTGCATTTTTTTCCAAATTTCTAACTTATTTTTTGCTTGCTAAGTTGACCTATCATTACAGTAACTTATATCGATTATGAAAAATTTATTTGCTATTTAATACAATGATAAAAACCTTGCAAAAATTTAAAACAGCATTTTACAAGTTTTTTTTATTTTTAGGTTATCCACTTGAAGTACATACTTCGAGTGTGAAAGGCAGTGAGCACAAAATCCAAAAATATTCGTTAAGACTAAAAAGTAAAAAATTATATTACATAAAAAAACTTTTTTTTTACAAAAACCACGCTTGTGTATTTAAATGTACTTACTAAAAAGTAAATTAATTTTCGACCTAAATTTTTTTCCTCACTCGGAAAACAAAAGCGTGGGCGCTTTCCCTCCATCAACAACAAAATTCTGTAATCTATATCAATATCGTAAGTGCCCACCCTTAATTTGTAGAGTGAGGAAAAAAAATTTCGCACTAAATTAAAATTTTCACTTTTTGGTACATTTGAATGCGTGGATTTTTTAAAAAAAAATTCTTGATATATAATTTACTACTTTTGCTGATGGCATCACAAGGAAATAGGAAATTTATTATATGTTTAAATAAATTCAGTATATGTTTGTGCCTTACTAGCTCCGTTATCATCAGATTCATTTTGAAATGCTTCAGCCTTCCGGACGTGGTCCAAGCTGGCACTCATTGTGTGGTCACCGTGACAAGTTCCTGAAAATACAACAATAATATTCAATAAACACGCTTCTTTAATTTATAAAAATCTATACATACATCGACGGTCCCTACATAATCTAGGACAAAGAAAATATTTTACAAGAGCGCTGTTCGAAGTTTGGCTTTATATACAAAATGAATTTACTTCTTCTCTGTGCAATTTTATACTCGGAGGTTACACCCCTTGAAGAATGGACAGTCGTTGGATGTATGTAGTTGTGGTGAGCTAGGCCTGCCCGGACTCTAGTTCCTCGAGCGTGCCAAATGGACCAATTGCGCTCGAGGGAAACCATCAATGAGCAAGCCTGATACAATATAAATTCTGTGTCTGCAATAAATAGATGAGTTAATCGTGAGTACTCTTTCAAATTTTTTTTTTTTTTTTTTTAAAATAGAAATGTGAACACGGAATACGTGTCACATCAATATTCTTACTATTTTCAAACTAAGCTAAACGCTTGTGCTATGAAAATAGGACTAATTTTCTGGTCTGGAGTGAGGTTCGAACCCGCGACCTTTGGATCACGAGGCGAGAGTCCTAACCACAAGACCAACAAGCTACTCTTGTTGGTCTTGTGTACCTGCATCGCATCCCGCTCAGCCTGCAATACACCTTCACTCTGCACCATTCACGCATACGCCTTCAGCGCCCACTGCTACATGCTCAGATGTAATTGTGCTTCGACAGATGGGCATAATCACCTGATCACTTCGCATTACCTTATATACATCCACACCTAGCAGTCCAACACAACACCTACTTTGCTATATTACTCTGTACCTACACTTCTACCACACCGGCGACACGTAGGTATACATTTATATAATATCTGCCAAAGTGGTGCCCCCGACAATCCTAGCACATATTTCGCGATCCACTCATAACCTCAAAACATCTGCCAAATAGTCATCCAGTGTTACCCGAGAGAGATCAAGAGGCCGACAGGCCATCTTAAAACACACTACGGATGTCACACTGTTGTCATCAGGAACTCAATTGAAGTAGCCCGCGTTGCGTAATGCCCTTTATAGCTGAATTCCTCAGTCAGATTTCCTGTAGAGATAAAGAAAAGCCTGTAGCATTTTTAGACTCTTCTGACATGTATTTTACTATGTTATGAAATGTCGTAGAATTCTCTAGTGAGGTAACGCGATCCAGGGTCACGGATAAGTAACCTTGGATTGGGTGCGTAACAGTTTGCAGTTACATTTGACTGACCGCCGTTGAGTGACATCATTGTTATCAGCACTCAGTAGGTACAAAATCTCGCAACAGTATTATCACGGGATCGTGGCTGTGGGAGAAAAATGAAACAATAAACACATATTTACTACGCAAAGTCACTGGAAATGAATTTAATAGGAGCACTGTTCTTCAATTCACACTAAATGTTTCTAGAATGTTTCACACAGGTTCGCACTATTCACGTCACTAGAATCTTCGCTGTACCTTTTTGTCTAACGCTAGGTAGATCTGCTCCATTTCGCACGTAAGTACTCATTCGCGCCGAATATCTGTCGCTTGGTCACACTGCTAGCCGCCGCACGGTCGCAACAACGAGTCCCTCGCCGCGCGTGCTCGCTTTTTATGCAAAAATGTCTGTTATGCGATGCAACGAGAATGTTCGAGAAGTTTCTCCATATTTCCAGTAGTTTCTCCACATTTCTAGCGATTATGAGAATAGCTCAGTTGATTCTAGATTCACGAGGGCTGTTCGAGAGACCGCGACAACGCGCAGCCACAATTGTTCGAGAATCACGAGTAACAGTATGGAAATGAAGCCTGGAATTGGCAAAAAATGAATGAAAGTAGACTAAATGCGCACGTGTGGAAAATCTTTAATCGATAGAGTAAAGAATGGTCAAATTACAAGTGAATGTAGTGCTGATCGTGGTAGATAGAATTAGTATTTTATCCTAATTTTGTTGTAAAGCTGCTCATCTCGGCACAGGTTCATCCTAGTGAGATGAGTGGCTCATTTCCTTACATATACAGTGTGTCTCATAGCTAGTAGCAAAAACTTTACAGATGGATTCCTGCTTTGAGAATGAGTCGAAAATGTTCAAGCAATCATGACCTAATATCAATAGTTAAGGGGATATGCAATATCAAAGTTTGCTTTTTTTTCAATATTTCAGATTTATTTTTTGCAAAAAGTTGTTGACCGTTGAATTCCGTATTATAAAGTTTAGAAACTATACACATTTGACAGCCGCATTAATGTCGAATGAAGGAATGTGTTTTTTGTTTTGAATATTTGACAATTACGTCGTTTTTGCAAAAACATCGACAATAAGATACATACCTAAAACCATTGACGTATTATAATATAGACACGTTATTCCCATACTAGCCGGCTTTCATATGTAGCAAATATTGCATTGAAAGAGACAACAAATCAGTGTGCGTGTAGACAGAAAAAACAGGTAATTTGAAGTCACGGTGACTAAAATAACATAATCATTCTTACAATAGTGTACGGTACTCTGTTCCTTTTTCCCCGGGACTTTTTTTCGGCGTAGCGTCACGCCCGATCACAAAGAAGGTCAGTTAGATAACAAATGCAAGTAAGCCAATTACCTTACTTTTGAGTTGCCAAGATTTCACGCTTGTAACGTATCTACAGTTTATTATATCATTGCCTAAAATCGTTATTCAATAAACAGTTGTAATTTTCAATTCAATGACCAATCATTCGTTAGCTTTTAAACTGAGCATCTTTATGATTGGTGCTCGATTCAAGATGGCCGACAATACGTTATTTATATCACTGGAACACTAACTTCAGGTGAATAAATTTTTGACAGTTGGATGCGCGCGCATTTCGTGGTCTCGCATTCCCGCCACACGCGTTTCCGCTACAATGCGCGCTAGCGAAGGGAAAAACTACATTTCAAAATGAAGACTACAACACACACACGTTCACCAGTTTGAAGACTACAAAGTGTACACTACAATTGTAGTAAAAACCACTTGAAGTGAAGTAATTGTAGTACTACGAAATGAAGTGAAGAAAATGAAGTGAAGTAATTGAAGTGAAGTAAATGAAGTGAAGTAATTGTAATAATAATGAAATGAAGTAATAGTGAAGTAAATTTTTAAATGAAGTGAAGTATTTTTTCCCAAATAAAAATTTGGCGACCTAAAAAAAAAAAAGGTCGCCAGCCAGATTTCAAAAAATTTTCAAACCATGGGGGGGGGGGGTTGTTACAGTTTCCAGAGATTTCTTCATATATCTACATCAACTTTCCAAAAATTTCACGTAAAAAATGCACTATTCAAAGTATGTTTCTCATACTTTCGATAACTTTGAAGTGTATGTACTTTGTAGTGTTTGCTTTGAAATGAAGTGTACTATTTGAAGTTTATGCTTTCAATAACTTTGGGGTTTGTAGATTGTAGTGTGCACTACACATCAAAGTGTGCGAAGTGTACACTTCAATGTAGTTTAGTACTACATTGTAGTAGTGAGTACAGAGCGGACCCATCACTAATGCGCGCGCTGCGCTTGCGCGACTTCCGTTAGAATAAAAAAATTAAATTAGACATTAGAATCACGGTTTGTGTACCTAACAAAGTTAACAATGTAAAGAGATAAAAAGCCGTTATCTTGAAACGTTGCAGCTAATCCGACGATCTTGCGTGCCGTACAAAATGTGATAAAAATACATGTTTGAAGGTAAACAATAATTGGCCGTGAGCTGCGACTAAAAACAGAAAACGTAATATACATTTTATGATCCAAATGATAAATAATCTTTTAGTATTTACAGCAAAAATGTTGTGGTTACTCAATTTCAATCAAATTTATAATTTAAAAAAAATTTGGTCGGAAATTCAATAATTTAGAAACATTGGAAACTAGTAAAGCATGTATTATATTATTAATAATCAATTAAATTTAACTACTAGTCCAATTCTAAAATTAATTCCGATAATTTTGTGTAATCAAGAACTTCAGCATTAATATTTAAAAAATAATTTTTTAAATAATTCAGAAAAACAAAAAACAAAAGACACCATTCATTTTGATATTTTGACATTACGAAACACCAGGCGCGCGCAGTGCGAACAAGAAGCATGACTTTTATTTAAGCGTATATTTGGGAAAAAAATGTTGAAATTAAATATGTACCTGGTAGAATATTATGAAATATTAAAATCTGATTAAAATGTTAACTATTGTGATAAGAATCTTCCGAGATATATCTCTTATTTCGGTTTCTTTTCAAAATATATACTTAGGAAAAAGTCATGCTTCTTGTTCCCACTGCACGCCCCTGCGAAACACCACCCTGACGATGGAAAGGTTTTTCCGAAACATGTAAGCATAATTAATGAATATAAGTAGATTAAAACAAATAATAAAATAAATTATTTTAAATGTCAATCTACAAAGAGTTGATCAACCAATTGAAAAAAATTATAATTAACTTTCTTTTTAATCATTTGATTTTTCCGGAATATATCACTTTCTAAATCAGGATGATAAAAATCTTATCAAAAACACAAAATTATTATCTAGTAGCTTTTCGTACCCGGCGTGGCACGGGTTAATTAAGAATAAGTTTGTGGGCGGAAACAATGATTCCATTGTTTTGCAAAGACTCTAATAAAAATAATGTTTCCATTTGATCTAGGCTGGAGTGGATGGGAATGTCGCCTATATTACCCACCGGGTCCCAAAGAATACGTGTGCAAAATTTGGGTCAGATCGCGTATCGATTTGTACAGAAAATATATCAGGGGGAGGAGTTGGGGTACAGGAGAAGGGGAAAATGTCATTTATGTTACGCGCCGGGCCTTTAAGAATAAGTATGCCAAATTTGAGTCAGATCATTTGAACGGTATAGATTTGCATGGAAAATATATTAGAAGGTGGGGGGTACAGAAGGAGGGTGAAATGACGCTTACAGTGTTGAGATGATTTGAATCAGTGATTAAAATCGGGTGATTTTTTTTTAAAACAATGATTTCAATTAACGCCGGCCGCACACTGGATGCGTTTTCGTACGAAATTGAGTAGTACGTATACGTACGAATACGCCAGTACATTCCTGACCTTCGAAGTAGTATTGAACATCGCACACTGTACGCGATTTAGTAGTGCGTGTACTAGTGATGCAACGAATGTCAGTTTTTGAGCATTCGCGAATGCGAATATTGAGTTTTTTTTAATTTGGCACCAATTATGTATGGCTTAGCGGCTTGGTTTCGCGCAACATCTTGTTCCGAGAATTTCCGAGTTGATCTAATAGAAGCATAAAGAATAATTTTGTTTTTGTTTGTTTAAAGTGTTTTCTTATAAAACATAAAGTATTTATAGTTTGTAATCGAAGAATATAGTTTTTGTTTGATTTTTGTTTTTAGTTTCGTTCAAGAAGATGATTACCTACCTAACATTAAAAACTTATGTAAAGACTGATAAAAGTTTCAGAGAAGAATTTGTTTTTGTTTGTTTACATTGCATTATTATATTTTTTGTTTTCTAAGTTGTGATGAGAAGTTAATTCTTATTTAGTAGTGATCTGGAATCTTAAGCTTTTTTAGTAGAAGTAGATGGTAAATAAATAATACCAAATTATAAAGTAAAGTGAAGACTGATAATGAGGTGAAGCTACATTTTCTAATAATAAAAAAATAATAAATTAATGGATTTTTTATTAACGTAATATTATGTTTATATTCGCAAAACATTCGCTCGAACTTTGCGAATGCGAATGCGAGTATGCAAAAATATGCGAATATTCGCGAATGTGAATGCGAATATTCATTACATCACTAGCGTGTACGCACGTACAGATGCGACGTCCGACACGATCCGGATTTGTTCGGAAATTTTTGCGATTTCGTACGATGGATATTGAAAATTTTGTCAATTTGATACATGACCACAAATGTTTCTGGGACCAAAGTGATTCAACACATCACTGCTTGACCATCAGCGCAGATAATGGCAGAAAATCTCTGAAGAAATTAAAATACCTGGTAAAATTACTGAATTTGGTCCGCACAGCATTTAAAATATATTCAAATGTTTCTTTGTTCATACGGAGATAAACATGAAATTTGTCATTATTTAAGTGTGCCGTAATATGATGGAGTTCACCAAATTCATCCTTCTGGTATATATTTCGTTCACCCACTCGCTTCTACGATGCCGACGACTCCGTAGCAGCCTACGAGTAAGAAGAGAGTTTTCCAGAAGATACAGATTATTCATTTGGCACAAACGTTATTGGAGAAATGCGAAAAGTAACTGATCGTGACCAACGCAAGACGCAATCAATGTGCGCGCTCAATACGTACGAAAATAATCGTACGAATACGTACGTAATAATTCGTATCCAAAGTGCGACCGGCCTAATACTTTCTTACTGCAACCGAGTCAACCAAAATGTGTCAGGGGATCCCCCGCATAAATTGAGCCTTTCACTGAAGTATTAGTCGATAAACAAGTCGTACAGGAAACCGCCCCTGCTGATTCGTGGGTAGCAATACATGATATGAAAAAAAAATATAACCGAATAATTGGATATAATCGAGCAACCGCTAAGTACAGTTGTTTCTTCCGCTGAGATCGAAATAATATTTTCGGTATTCAATTTCGTGCACAGCAAAATAATAAATATTCCTTTTGAAAAAACTAAATTCGAACAATTAAAAAACCATTAAACACATAACTAAATATACAGGTTGTACAAGAGCTAGCAGCATAAACTTGGCCGGTAGATTATTATTATTATAATTATTATTGATAATGGGCAGGCAGCTTAAGCTGATAGGCCCATATCACTGTCTCTCATTTGAATATCCAGCCTATTCTTAAGCTGATTGACACTGGCTGCAGACACAACGCCTTCAGGCAAACTGCCTATGTTTTGAGTCTAAAATGTTCAAGCAACTATGGCCTAATATCAATAGTTATGGAGATAAACAATATCAAAGTTTGTGTTTTTTTCTAAATATTTCTGACTTATTTTTTGTAAAAAGTAGAACAATCATTACATTAACTTATTTCGATTGTGAAAAATTCGTTCGCTTTAATACAAGTCGATTAAAATGGTAAAAACCTTGCGAAAATTTAAAAAAAAAATTTTTACAAGGTTTTTATCATTGTTATTTATTTAAGTTGTTTTGAAGGAAATTAATTTTTCATAATCGATATGAGTTGCTGTAATGATAGTTCAACTTTTTGCAAAAAAATTATCAGAAATATTGAAAAAAATGCAAACTTTGATATTGCATATCTCCATAACTATTGATATAAATAAGGTCATGGTTGCTTGAAGATTTTACACTCATAACATAGACAGGAATCTACTGGCCGTGTTTCTGCTGCTAGCTCATGTACACCCTGTATATTACCTTAGAAGTAAATATACTTCTAAGGTAATTAATATACAGGGTATGTAAATGTAAATATAAATAACTGCGGTGAAACCCGAGTAATTTTAAGTATTTTTTATTTTCCCTGTTAATTTTTTGTTAAGTATGACAAAATTCTATCGCGTTTCTTAAAAAATGATTGACTTTTAGAAGAAATTGTTGACTTTCGTTAATTTTATAATATATTTTGATAAATATGGCAAATAAATGTGCTACTGTGTTATAAAAAAATAATGACTTTGGAAGAACTAATATGTTAATTTTATTAATACCTAATTAAAAAATTTAAAAAGTACCTACATTGTGTTTTTTTTCTCAACAATAACTGACTTTTAAATTAAAAAAAGATCGGAATATAAAAAATATGATATATTTAAATTATTTTATTTAAAATAAATCCGATTTAAATCAAATAAATGCGATATTTTTGATTTAAAAAAAAACATGAATTTTACCAAAAAAATTTTTTTTACGATTTAAAAAAAATACTTATTCCTTAGGAACCGACAATCAAAAGTACCGTCATTTTTGACGGGCTACAGCTAGTTGTAATATAAAATAAAAAAATATTTTTTAATGCAGTGTATGACGAATTTCCATATAAATTAAAATTAAATTTTAAATATTGTATTGTTACATTTTTATGGCACTGGAAAGGTGGCTATGAAAACAAGGCCAAGATCGCATTGTTTGCGAATTCAATTCTTTTGTATGATTAAAAAAGTTTCTGCCATACGTTTCCTGGCCCGCGTCCTTCTGCACCGAGAAGGGTGAAGGCACCAAGTTCAGTTCGCAAAAGCAATTTTTTAAATATTTTTTTCAACAAAAACAACTTTTCTGAATTCGCGAAACATCTTTTGGAAACTGGCCGCACGTTTAAAAAGAAAAAAAGGTATCGAGATTGTACACGTAAACGACTAGCTAGTTGATCTTGTGGTTAGGACTCTCGCCTCGTGATCCAAAGGTCGCGGTTTCGATCCTCACTCCAGACCAGCAAGTTGGTCCTTCATAGCACAAGCATTTAGCTCAGTTTGAAAGTAGTAAGAATATTGATGCGACACGTATTCCGTGTTCGCATCTCTATTTAAGGGCTGATGCGTTAACACGATCGGCCTGCAGTGGGATCCGAAACGTCGGCCAGAAAGGTCGTTAAAACCCAGAAGACACAAACCAGAAAAAAAAGGTTTATTTATTTTATTTTATTTATATTTTCGTTGCATCGTTTCCTTTTCTGCAGTTCTATCACGGAAGATTCTTTGTCCTGTAAAAAGATTTCCACTCTTTGACATCTTGACTTTGACTTTTGAAAACTCGCTGGAAAAACATTTTCGATAAGCCTTGAAAAGTTTATCATGCTTCATTTCACTTCAAACCACAATTTGAACTTGAAACAACAAATTAACGAGAACTAGAATGATTAAATAAGCATTAAAGTTCACTTTAACAGAACAAAATTAAAAATATTTTTTCACTGAGCGCGATCGATCCGAATCGAAACAATTTTGAACGAACCAAATAGAGACACTTTCAAAGTAATTCAGTTAATACAGAAAACGGGGAATTTCGATAATTAAGCGTAATATAGAATTTTATAAACGAGGGAATCTTTAATGATAGGTGCCTAGGGAAAAAATAGAATCTTAATATACGTGGGCCTTACCGAAAACATCTAATTATCCATAGGTAACTAAAATCGAATGGTAGGTATACACCAGTAGCGTGCAGTGGGTATAAACTTAGGTTATGCTGTGCCGACTGTATACCTATATTTAAAAAAATATATAAGCATGTACCTATATCGGTATATACATATTTTGTATATTTTTTACCTGTATATTCTGAGTAGCTTTAATCCACAAAAATAACTGCACTATTAAAGAAGTATTGTATTTTATATATAGGTAATATGTCAAAATTTTTCAATATATTTCGAAGACGATTTATGTATAATTAAAACGAGAATAATACTAATTTCAGATGTACGTTTCTTTTCACAAAAATAAATCAAATATCATCGATGGCAATGTTGTCGTATATAAATATTTTAATATTGCGTATAAAATGTTCAAAAACCTACATTTTACGAAGTTTCTTAATAAATTACCATAAACTAATTCATGCAAATAGAAACGGATTGAATTTGCGTGTAATAGGCTCAGTAAATCATATAAAAATAATAAAATAAAAAGAACAAACGCATTCAACATAATCATTATGATTTGACAGATGGAATTCACCATAGAAAAGAGAAATAGAATTCACACAAAAAGTTTTGGGTCGAATTTGTAAAAAATGTAATTTCTGCAAGTGGCGTGCGCGCAGTTCTCACGTCACATTGGACCTTTTGAAGAAACACGCTATTAAAAAACTTGCAGATATAGAGATGAGTCAAAATACATGGTTCAGGACGAGTTTTTTCTCGACTTGACTAGATCTATGGAACAAATTTGTTGGTCGCAAGCGAGTGAGATGAATTATGAATTGACATGAAGGTGGACACAGAAATGTCGGAAATATAAATTCTAGTCGTACGAATTACGGCTAGAATTTTAAATCGGCTGTTTCTTAAGATAAGGATTATCTAATTTGTTTCCCAGAATATTTACTAAAGCACAACTTTTTTGCTTGTATGCGCTGCACGCCACTGGTATATAACCTCTGTTTGATAATCCCTAAACAGCTGTCATATTTAAAATAACACTTTACGCAAACTCGCATAACTTAATAATTTTTTATCTAAATTTAATCTATTTTAAATTTCATTAAAAAAAGTAACCCATAATAACCAAGTTTTTACAATACTCCCTTTCTCATTTTCGGGTTTCGTGTCTACCATACGCGTCGGAATCTCCATACAACTTGTATGAAAAAACCATTAAAAATTTGAAAAATCCAAAATTATGCTATAATTATTATTATTTTTATTACAATACTCCCTTTCTCATTTTCGGGTTTCGCATCTACCATACGCGTCGGAATCTCCATAAAACTTGTATGAAAAAATCATTAAAAATTTGAAAAATCCAAAATTATACTATAATTATCATTATTTTTTAACTAAAATTTGATAGATCTCCTTGATCGTCGCCACGAGTCTGCTTGCAAAGTTTCAGCTCGATTGGATCACGGGAAAAGGGTCAAAAATCGATCCGAATTTTTTTCGTCAAGCAAACAGACGCCACGAGTTAAAAGAAAGGAAGTAAAAATAAACACGGCGTTCTACAAACTAAACATAAAAACTATAAATAAAATACAGATTTCAGGTTCTGAATGTGAAGGAGAAAGAATCAAGGAAGGTTGAACCGACTTCCTATTGGCTACATGGCCAAAGCTAAGCCCGATTCGCACCAATACTATTTCGATAAAAATGGTCCATTCACAATTCAAGGTGATAATTGTTCAACCATCAAAGAAATAATGTAATTCGAACAAAAAACTCTGTTTTAGTTTGCACCTGCGAGCGTATTCATTAAATTTGCACAGTACCCATTGTAAGCCTACGGGCCGGTTGTATCAACTTGCATTATAGTCGGTTTACTGAAAATCTCGTTTAAGCCAGCATTCGCCGAATATCATCACGAATATTAAAAACAAACTATTTATAACTGAACGCAACGAAAATTATGGTTTGGCTATGCAACGTGTATCCGAACACACCTACGCACTCTATTATCGGGGATTCCCCTAACATTGAATGAATAGATTTGTTGAGTTCTCAAGTTGTCAATTGTTACTTGCTTCAGAGCATAACATGAGTTATTTAATCTAGTTTCGTTGGGTTATTAATAAGGTTAGGTGCTCATTTCATGTAGTTTTTGTTTTGTAATACGTATCGTTCGTTCCATTTTATTTCCGTTGTGTGTAAAAGTGTTAACTCTTGTAAAATAATTTCAAATTAAATCTAATAACATGACCTCTCGTAAGCGTGAAAAAAGAGATATTAAATTTCGACCGCCGGGAATGTACTAACAAATGAATAAAAGAAATCGCATAACGCCTGAAAAGTTACATATGTTGCGCGTTTAGAACAAAAATTTGCCGGTGGTAAATTTTAATTAGTAAAAAAAGAACAGTGTTGTGTTATTTATTTCCTTGTTTAATTATTCGTATTCGTATTCGCCGAATAGTAGGTTTGATATTCGTATTCGTATTCGTTACATCACTAGTTTTTATTCAATGTGTCGACATTGTAATGTGGGAATATATAATTCAATATTATTTAGGATGACATTTTTCTCACAATCAACTAATTCCCTAGTGTACCCTTAACAGGAAAGGCAATTAACTTAGACATTTTTTGTCAACTCTAAATGAATTTTGCCGCTAGGGAGCGTCCATAAACCGCGTGGCCCGATCAAGGGGGAGGGGATTAGGCATAATGTTACGCTGGGCTGCGTGTGGGGTGGGGGGGGGGGGGGTCAGTGCAATCCTTCATTTGTATTGTTTGAAAAAATTAAAACTGTAAAGAATACGCGTCAGTCCATGGATATTTATTTCCATAGTTTGCTTTATACTTGTGTTTTAGATACGCTATATATTCACGATCAACTGATTCTAAAAGTGATGTACTAGAATGCGACTACTATAAATTGGCGTGCGAGGGAGGTCCCTGTCGCGTAACAGAAGTTGCCAGGGTGTAAATTTATTACACTATACATAATGTACAGAATGTCCGGTGACCGGTGTCGTAGCCTTTTACAGAAATTTGGTCGGGCAACACTAAAGAAACCATGCAGTAATGGCGGCCGTTCTATCTGTCAAACTGTCAGACGGTAATATCGGTCCATTATTTGCTTTTCTGCTTCGCAAAACTTTAATACTTCATTGGCGCATGTTCTTGCACCATCCCGGACTGTTTAGGATGTTTTGGACATAATAATTCAGTGTATATTGGTAATCAAGATGTCACAGCTCCCGAGCAAATACAAAATTGTACTGAATGACAGGGCGAGGGGTTGCCGCCGGGTGCGGGCGGGGCGGGTTTTAGTTACAAAGTCGCCGCACGCCAAGTTATTGTGGTCAAGCAATAAGGGAAGGTTGTTTCAAGTTGGATTAAAGTAAAAGTTCGTTTAAAGCATAGTTTTCAGCGTTCTCCACCAATCAAATGATTCGTTTCCGTAAAAAACTTCGCTGTAAACGAATTTTTATTTTAATCCAACTTGAAACAACCGGGCCTAAGACCCGAACAATCTTTTTTTGTCGGAAGAAACTGATTTTGCCGCATCTCTAAATGAATTTTCCATTAGGCATTGTTGACAATTAATTTGTTTTCTATCATCTCATCACGCACCAGGTCTTGAACAACTTTACATTTACTTGTCAGAGGATAGATGAAAAGGTGGCTAGGTGGTGTATTTAGAGTGCTGTTTCCATGATTGTTTACCGAAACTTCAATGTCGAAACGTTGGATAAAAATAACACGATAACACATGTCAAAAATCACGCGCACCGCTTCAAACTAGGTAGATTCAGCCTCACGCACGCATCTTTAAATCCGCCATTGCAAAACTGGCTAAATTCAAGATAATGGTCCCATTGCATATACAATGAAAATGATTATTTCACTATATTATTGAATGTGCTAATAACAAAATGAAAGATAATTTACGTTTAAAAAGTAAGTATTAAATAAGATATTACACTTTAAAGTTTCGAAAAATGGACTGCATATTTTGACATTTCATAGGCAATATTTAGGTTAGGTTAGGTTATTAGGTTTGGTTTGGTTAGTTATTAGGTTTGGTTTGTTTAATTTAGATTATGATTATTTTAGTTAGATTAAATTAACAGGACATTAAAGTATATAGTGAAATACTTATTTTCATTGTATGAACAAAGGGACCATTGTCTTGGATTATTCCGCAAAACTTATAAGAATATGACAATTTCATGTAAACAACTCTATTTAAATAAAATAAAAACTCTCAGGAAAATTTCCCGATGTGATTTCTCGGAGTCGCCTTGTATTCAGCTTACATTTATTGTCTATTTGCATTATTTCGATATTTTTTTCTTATTTTCTGTAAAACGCTCTAGTATTTCAACTACAGTAATTTTTTGGAAAATTGAAAATTCATTCGCTTTAATACAAGTCGAATCCGTCGGCTTCAACGACCCCCAAATAGCTTATCTTGGTCTTTGAGTCTATGAAGGTTGCAATCAGGTAGTTGGGATCTTAAGGATCCGAAAAAACTTTGTAATTCAGACTCTCAATGTCTTCGGAATCAAAATCATTCGCTCACTTATCACGGGCGACGACGTCCCTCGCGGCTTAGCTTGCATCTAAAATCTAAACATGTTGTAGCTACGGCCGGATATCCGGTGGAGGGGTTCGCCCCTATGTTGGGTATCCGGCAAAACCACTATCCGTTTCATCTCTATTATTTATTTATTTATCGAAATTAACGGACATGGTCCAATAAAATATAATACATAACATGAACAACATAAAATACAAGAGAATAAAAGTTATAGCAATTTGAAAGAAAAGCAAGGACAAATGAAAAGTACTAACAAGATGGAGA
This sequence comes from Agrypnia vestita, assembly GCA_016648135.1. NCBI lineage: Eukaryota > Metazoa > Arthropoda > Insecta > Trichoptera > Phryganeidae > Agrypnia > Agrypnia vestita. The sequence goes on from JADDOH010018366.1 coordinate 32,538, forward strand.
CGAGATCTGGACTATCTAATCAGAGATTGTTTGAATCTGGACAGACTTACACCAAAGAAGTCCAGATCCTGTCTAGAATTTATAAGGCGACATAACCGTGACATGGGAGCATGGAATCCATAATTGGTTCTACGATGGCTAAGGAACAAAAGATAATTATTTCTGAGTCTACGGGAAGGGATATTGAATTTTATTTGGCCCAGTAATGAAGGCACATTAGTGTAGCCATTTAATATTTTGTTTATGGTGATTAAGTCAGTGTTTTCTCTACGTTTTTGGAGTAAAAACTAGAAAGACATTATACACCCGCGCGTATAATGTATTTCTAGTTCCCTCCATTCGATCTCGTAAATATACCATTGTATTTTGTTTCGGTCATTCCAAAAATCGTCTTTTAATTCCAGTTCGAACGACGTTCTTTTGTTTTGTGTAAATATTTCCTTCTTAACGTCTATTTATAAAGATACTAAATACGGTATTTTTTAATTTCTTGTATATTGCGAAGATTTTATCCGGAAGATCTCCGGAAAAACCTATATCTTAAAAATAACTTCAAATAATTTTTCTCTAGGTAAATGGTAGAGATTTTGAATGCAAGAGTAGATTGTTTCAACCAATTCTGTATCTCTAAAATATTAAGTATCGTAATCTTCTACATCCCTCTAAGAATTACACACAAAAAACTTTTGAAAAAAATGACAGTTAGATATTTTTACCGAAACACTACCTATTATATAAACAGAAATTGGCGGGAGTCAATACGATTTTAAAAATTCAAAAACGTGTCGTTTGACGAGATAGTATTAAATGAGGATGTTTCGAAAACGATAAATTCGGTAACATGAAATCTAGGACGCGTTACATATTTTTATCTTGTTTTGAAGATAAAAATATTTCAACAACTCGTTGATGTTATTTATAGCTTCGAAATGCAAATTTTCGTGCGTGACATTTGAGGAGGCGGTGGGCGCAAGGAACTGGTTTTAAAATACGAAAAAACTCATTTCGATTAATCGAAAAGCTCCGGAATTGTCAGATAAACGGCGTCGCCATGAAACGAAATGTGCGGTTAAGCTAAAACTTTAAAAATAGAACATTTTCAACTCGCATTTGTTTACCTTGACAGACTGGTCGAATGAATGTAGGTACACCGCGAAAACTTCACACGACACGTGAACTAGAATCGAAATTGATGAAAATAATGTTGCAGTTCGCAACCGCTCTGCGCGCAATTCAAAACAAACTGAATCTACTTTTGTTTACATCTCACGTTTGAGCGGCGGCCACCGCCCGCAGCTGACAACTCGTTCGTGCCAGCGCGCATGCGCAAATAATCTCACGTAGTCACAGAAGCAGTGTAGCCATTACGAAAAAAGTATATTGTTTTATTTTTTAAAAACGAGATTCAACAGGTCGTTATTGACCCTGATAGATGACTAGTGACGAAATAAACATTTGTTTAGCAATACTTGTTGCAATAATCGCTTCGCTTTGTGTACAGATCCATACATACATCTATGCACATTGCACGAATTATATTAAAATTATTTTTTACTTTCTCCTCGGTTGCAATACTTCATTTTATAATTGTTTCAGTATGTTTATTCCGTTACTGTAGTAAAATTTGTCATCAAAACTTTTTGATACAATTGTCCGCTTTCTTTTGGTTCAATTTAAAAAATTTCCCATACGTGTCTAGTAGATAAAACTTTGGGGAAGTATTCTTCATTTCATTTTAATTAGAATATATTCTTGTTGACAGTTACGTAGATAAGCGACCTCAAAGTTTGTTCTTTTTTCAATATATTTGACTTATTTTCTGTAAAAAGTTGATTATTTTAACTACAGTAACATTTTTGGCATATTAAAAGGTCATTCGCTTTAGTACAAGTCGAATAATGTCTAGCGGATCAATTGTCAGGGAACAGATGTAATAATGTACGTCTCAAGTAAACAATATTTGAATTTTCATGACTTTTTTCGCCTCAAGAGTCCATGAGGCTCAATTACTAGTGAATAATGAAGATTTTCCAACCCTCAGGGCAAGGTCAATGAAAGGGCTGAACTTAAATTTTCAAAATAATACAAACCGTGGTAATGTTGAAAAGAACTGACAACAATCGTTTACAAAACAGTTTGTCTTTCAGTGATCTTTGGAGAGGCCTGTATCCGGTAGTGGAGAAATAGATGATGAAAGTAATAATCAATCCAGATGGAGGGAAATCTATCAGGAGAATGAATATTTGGGGGTAAAGGTGAGCATCGGTAGTCACCAATTTGTGGTGGTCTATGAACGAGGAGAAAGTTGCTTTATGGTCATCACCCGTTATGTAATGGGAATTGTCAAAATCGTGAAATGTTTGATTAATTTATTTACCGATAAAACAATTACAAGTTGTACATAATTACGATAATACAGACAGTGATAAAGGCGTTGGCTATTTTTATATGTTTTGGGAACAATAAACTCTCTTGAAGTCTAGTTGTGTGCGTGTGCTGACGAATCTCTGGGCATTGACGTCTCGTGTACACTGCTGCGCCCCAGTTTTGTTTATGCAGCAGACTCGCCATGTTTGTGTATGTGTGTCAGCTAGATTGGTGGTTATGTATTTATAGGGTGAGACGCCATAAATAAAACACATCTATTTTATAAACTTTTATTTTTAAAATCAACGATCTATCAATAATTCAACGCTTGGATCACAAAAACTAGGGTGTAGGTGTGTAACAGCGTGTACAGATGTGTTTCAATAGAAGCTATTATTTTTAATACTGTTGCAGGAATGTTAGAAGGGCTACAGGGGGACCAGGAACTGCTTGAATGTCTTATAAAATATGAGACAATCTTACATAAAATTTATGAAGGTATCATAATGTAAAATATGAGACGGTCTTACATAAAATGTGAGACACTCTTCCACAAAACACAAGAACATTTTACATAAAACATGAGACAGTATTGCATAAAATATGAGACAGTCTTACAGAAAATATGAAACATGATGTTTTATATTTAAAAATATACAGTCTTACATAAAATGTGAGATGGGTTTACATTTAGAAAATTAAAATAAGTCTGAATATACACATATGTAAATATATACTATAAGTGTAAAAAACTTAATCCATGATACATAAATTGATTTAAAAATGATGTGGAATTTTCTAGATGGGAGATAAGAAGGTGAAATAGCCAGAAGACTCGTTCCTACTTATAGTTTTAACTTATCTTTATGGACTGTGATCCAAGTTAAGTGTCAAGACCAAAATCAACAAAGACTCTTCCAAAGTTTTTGCGACTATAACGTAATCAACAAATAGATTCTCATAGTGAGAAAGAGATCAAGAATCCAGGCCACCAAAAGTTAGGGGAGTAACAGGAGCAACATTCCAGCAGGAGATAAGGGAATTCCCTCGGTATAAAGCCTCTTTTCTTACATGTAGAAATATCCCAATTAAGATGGTTTGGACGTGTCTTGTGAAAGTCAAAATAGCTGTCATCAAGGTGGCAATTCTAGACCCAGATTAAATTAGGATATACAGCAACAAGGACTTCATTATTTTATACAGAAGTATATTTACTAGAAACAAATAGGAGAAGACGAAAGTGCCGTATTGAGACTTTGGGCCCCTGAAACTCCCGAGATAAGTAATGAAGATATTAAGGCTGTACAAACATTTTATTAGGTCATAGATATACAAGTCCCGAATACAAAAAATGGCAACAAAGGCAGGGATTGGAGATGCTTTATCCATTATACACACTCTGTTATTCCAACCAGAGATTCACTGATAAAGTATTGTGGACTAAGTTCATATAAAATCATGAATTTTTATCATCTGCAACGGCACAGTTAAGGACTTAAGAGGACAAACATCTTCACAGCGGATAACATATGCCCATCAGAATCTTTGTCACGGTGTTGAAATATAAGGAAATGCATACAGGATGTGGCCATTACGGAAGATATGACATTATTTTAAAGCCTACACCTGAACGTTAGTCCCACATGAAAAAATATTGCAGCGGGATAGTCCTACGGGGAACGGCAAAAGGGTTATTGAAAATAGATTGGTGTGTTTCTAAAAGCTAAGGTAAATTTTTAGATGATTCTCGAGTGTTCTTGGAATTAAGGCTAAGTTGTATTAACTCTTTTAAATTTATTTTATAATAGAATGATCATTATATCAAGGGTAGAAAGCCGGGGCGAAAAGCGAGGGCATTAGTGATTATTTCGAACTTTACGGGAGAGCAAAATAATGTTTTGTCAATATTTATGTCTTGCGTCTTGGATTAACATGTATGGAAATCGTGTAATAATAAAATAAACATTGACAAAATCGGATTGACAGAATTTTCGTTTGCTCTCCTATAAGTTTGAAATAATCACTAACACCCTTTTGCCTTTCTACCCTCAATTTTATATAAAGTTGAATCAACAGAACTGGAATAAAACACGTAGTCAATCAAAAGAATATCTGGATGTTCCACCAGCTACCTGGATACACTTTAACGGTAACATGTGAATTATAAATATATATTGCAAAATGTTTGGAAGCCCTTTTTAATACGCGCGTGTAAGCAGCGTGACTGCAAGTGTGTCATTTTCTAGATTGCAATTTAGTAGAGGCTTAAAACAATTGGTTATGAATCGTATTTTTAATAGTGGCAATATTAAATCATAGATTGCAGAATTGTAATAAAAAAATTATTTCATGTATAACATTGTCAATCAATAAACAAAGATATCATGTTGCACTGCCTTAAAATTCTTTAAATAATTTTTTGGAAAGCTCGCTGTAAAAGGTTGTTAAGTCGTTAATAGCTATTAAAAAAAAAAAAACATAATTCAGAAAATGTATTAATATCAAATTTTATTGTTTGTCTTATAACTAAATGTGATGAAATTTTGAAAATAATTTCATTTTCAGGTCGTGTGGGATCCACAAGTGGTATAAGGCAGATGGTTTGCTATTTTATCTTTCCATGGCTGCCAGCATCGTACAATCAATGGAATGGCTGGAAAATTTGCAGTCTAATGTAAAAAACAGCCTTCTATCCTATAAGATTTAGAATATTAACCATTTTACTGCTGAAAAGTAGTTATGCCATTATGTTTTATATATAATAATTTGGACCAAATTTTCCATAATATCCCAATCAGTACTGTCTCTCAATTCTGACATATATAATGCCGAAACTTGGATGAATGCATAAGTGATAACAAATCAATGAAACGATTTTCTAAATAACTAGTTTACGTAAAAAGTGCAAGTTGAAATGGCAATGAAATCTGTCGGCCTAAACCAGAAGAACAGAACGGGAACAAGAAGTGTGGGGACGATACTTATGTCTTGCTTTCATGAAAAATAGGAGAGGTGTGTATACTAGCAGTAGATGGATACGATATGATCAGTATGGAGAACCTAGAGTATGCTGGCAACCCAATATCACATGGCAAAGCCTTTGACCTTTGATCTATAAATATATAAACACGGTACTTGATATTAATTACAAAAAATAAAGCAGTAAAATGAGAGTAATTCAATTTGAAAAACTACTGACTTAATGACCATTGACAGTGAGCTGACATAAATATACATAAAAAACATTAAATTTAGAATAAGAAATAAAATAATGAATAAAATATTCTAAGAGTAGAATAGATATTAATTAATTGTCAGACACATAAACATAAAAAAAACATTGTCTAAAATTTTATACTTGAATGTTTACACTGAAAAGGGAGAAAACGACAGAATTACTTGATCAGTTGACATTCTTAATAATCTATAATATTTCTACCTAAAAAAAGATAATAGTCAATTATTTATATAATACGGAATGAAAATAACTTTTCAAACAATCACTAAAATTGAACAATTGAAAAAAAAAGGATAATTAAAAAATTTAGCCTCAAAAAATACTGATCTCATCAAATAATATTTACAAATACAATCAAAACATCGCTCTTAAAAATAATAATAATAATAATTAATTATCTAAACGCAATAATTAGCATTTAATCAATTTTGAGTCAATTTTTTCATGGCTTTATTAAGAATAATATTTAAAATTTATACATTGGCTGGCAGGTTATATAGGATATAGGTGTTAATTTCGCCACTTAACGAGGAAATCAGAATTAATCCTTGCGTCGATTTTCCTCTGCATACCATTTGTTTTTTATGACCCCTTTAATGATGTTTCTGTAAGCCTCGTTTAGAAATAAAGTTGAACCATAGATTTGAATTAAATCTGTAGCAGAGTGCCTTCTAAAATGCGTACTTTCTGTGGAAATTATGAACATGTAAGACTGACAAACATTCATAACCTAAAAATAACCACCACAGTATGTGAACATGTATTATGTACGTAATAAATTATTAACAACAACTTTACAGACTCATTTTGATTTCTCCGATAAGATGCGAACCACAGAAAATAAATATAAATAATGAGTAAAAATGTTATAAAAACGATAAATATTTTGTTGATAGACATGTATTACATTATAGCCGAGGGCTTCTAGAAGTACGTCTAGGAATATTACAGTATATTCGTATACAAGCATTGTGGTTTACAATATAGTAAATTATATATTGAAAAATGGAAGATATACACGACTAACAAAAATTAAACTCACACGCAAAAGTATTTGGTCTGTTCAGATGGAAGATTTTTATTGCACATAAATAAAAATATTGTATTTCCACAATAAGTTCAACACGTTCCAGCCAACTTATAAAAGGACAGACTCGAGATACCTCGTGGTCGACATTGGGGAACTCCAAAACTATCAAAACAGACACTGAACTAACTGCGTGGAGATCTCATGCTCGTCAGATAGTGGTTAGGAGCCAACATCATTGACATAACATTTTATTGAGGCCTATGGAAACTACCAATAGATATCTAGTGGCTAGAAGTGAACATATTTTAAGAGGTCACACCATCTTGACATTTTTAAAAAACTGTTCTTTTTTTAAATATTCCACTTTATCTTAAAGTTTTAATAATAATTTGAGCCATCTCTCTTTTTTGATTTACACTAATTAAACTTTGTGATACACACACGTTGAGTTGAATTTATCACAAATATATCGGGTGTAATTTTTAAATTATATCAGTAAAATTGAGTCATCACTCATTCAAAAATTCCAAAAATTGTCCGAGTTATAGCAATTTGAAGCTAGCGTTTAAAAGGATGACATTATTCTTTTTTGCTTTTCTCAAAACTTCCCTTTTCAAACTGGTGGAGATGATATTTCAAAAACCGTTAGGGAGATTTTGTTAAAATTTTGTTACACAAACACAACAAGTCTCGCTAATAACCATAATCTACAATGTAGTATCCGATTTTTTAAAAATTAAATTCGCTATTTGATCATTATTAGTTTTTAATTTCAATTCTATTTAAGAAAACTTTTTTAATTATTTTCAAATAGATTTCATTTGCACGAAAAAAAATCTCTTTTTTGACCCGCAACATCATAGACTTGTATCATTTAACAAGAAAATGATTCACTTTTTCATTTGACTCAAACCCTCGTGACATGACCATCCCCATCGGCTGCGCGAGTCTACGAGGACTTTTGTGGGGCAGCAATAACTTTGCCATTTAAAATTTTTTAATAATAATTTATTAATGAAAATTATTAGGCAATGTATGCCGTAAACAATGATTCTAAAACAAAATTGAAAATTTTTGAATTTGAATGTATTTTTTGATGCCTCAAGGTGTAACCCCTTAATGACAAATTGCAAACTTAATTTTAAAATTATAAATACAAAATTAGATTAATCTTACAAAGATCTCACGAGTAAAGTATAATCTTGACAGAATCCATATAGTATAAAATAAATTAATTTAAAAACTAGTGACACTAGAAAATAATGGGTATCATAAAATATTTATTATCTAAAAGTAAGTAAATAAAATAAAAATAAATGGATAGAATACAACAATTCCACATGTTATTTACACAATAATTGATCAAATTTATTTGCTATCTCACTAATCTCGTTAAGGTCCGCGTAACAACATTATCACTCGTCACGTGTTACGTTACATTAAAACTAAGCAAAGAGCACCTCGGTAATAAACGTTACTGAAAAAAATGCAGTGTCCAATATTTACATCGGTAATTTGATAAAACGTATCGGTCATTCAGACAATTCCACGCAGGGCCAAAATGAGACGATAACGATAATTATCTTTTAATTTTTGAAGGATATTTTTAAAACGTTTCTTACAATTTTATAGTGTGCTATTTAATCATGTTATGAAAATATTGGCCGATTTTAACGTTCAAATTCAATTGAACATATCGTTATCAAAATTGTCTGGCTATTTAACCATACGCAAAAGATATTATTAAATTGTTTAATTTGCATGCACAAAAATTAATAAATCCCTTGAAATGGTACCATAACTGGGATAGGAAAGCGTGATATTCTCTTCTACATCTGCCATTTTCTACCGTAATTGTTACATTATATTTACAAATACATATGTATATTTTAATAATGATATTATATTCCTTTTACAAATCCAGTAAGTCACGTCTCCAAATCCAACGTCGAGCACCTTTCGAACAATGTCGTACTGTTCGTTACGTTTCTAAATAATATTCTCGATATCGTACCGTATCATTCCAGCAGTTGGTCTTCTACACAAAACGCGGTTAAATCGACTAATTTAATATTCTAGCTTATAATTTATCAAATTCCAATCTAATTATTAATTGTTCGTACAAATGCCTTCTCTTCAACCGATAAGTCGTTGTCAATTTTGGCATCCCATCTACACATCCCCCAATATCTATCTATCCACTAGTCTAAATATTACATAAATACTATCTAATTAAAATTAATATAGTGATGAAGACGTTAAGACAAGTCTAAATTGCCGAGTATTGAAAATCTACAGGATGTGACCTCTCCAAAATTTAAACCTCTGTCGAAAAAAAGCCGTACGTAAAAATTACTTTGCGTCATGGTCAGATAATAATATCTGAACACCAGCAACATTATATACAACAGTGAATCTTGAAAATGTAAAATTGTCACCAAAACAGCGGGCAATTTTCATACAAAATGTGAACAAAATCTACCTTTAAAGTATTGTGGATCAAGTTCATAAATCAGCACAATATGCAACACTAAAACAATCTTAGTCCTCAAAATAGAAAAGCATAATAATATTACTCAAAGGACAAAATAATGACTTTCTTTCGGTATCATTGAATTCTTTTGCAATAATAAGTGAGTGTTTTTTCCAACTATACATTGTGAATTATCTTTTTTGATATTACGTGACGATAATTATCATGTGGCTGACAGAGTAATGCATTTTTTTTTAAATATAATCAATATCTTTTCTGTGGGTAACAGAAAA
>JADDOH010018367.1:0-22643 GCA_016648135.1 Agrypnia vestita
TCTTCTTCTTCTTCTTCTTCTTCTTCTTCTTCTTCTTCTTCTTCTTCTTCTTCTTCTACCCTTTATCCTATTGGGTTGAGTTCTCTGCACCGCATAAAATTTTTCCACTTTTCACCAACTTTTCCTATCTTGGGCTTCGCTCTCCATGTCAGCCCAATTTAGTTGGAACCTCGCTTCGCAGCAGTCCTCCAACTGTTTCCGCCAGCTCCTCTTAGGATGACCCCTTGGTCTTCTGCCTTCTGGTCTTGCCTGGAATAACCGCTTTAGCAGTCTATCTGCCGGCATCCGCAAGATATGTCCCAGCCACCGTAAATGTGATTTCTCGATAAACGTCAATAAGGTTCTACTTCGAGACATTTCTGATTTTGTCTCTTCTGGTCTACTATTCCTCGTAAAAATTCCATCTCGGCGGCCTGTAGCTTTGAGTGGGTTCTTTCGGTCAATATCCAGTGCTCGTGGCCGCACTCTAGAATTGGTTTGAAAATTGATTTGTATACTGTCAACTTTGCTCACTGGCTGAGCTCCGCTTTAAGTACGGGTAATACAGGGATCGTGCTACCTGGCTTGCAGCTCCTATCCCCTTATCCAATTTACTTAATTGCTTTCAGTCCTGAGATGTTATTACACCGAGGTGTTTGAAACTATTTACCTGTTTTAGACGTCTATTCTAGCACGTTATATAACATTGATATTCGCTTCTGTCAATCACCATCACTTCGGATTCATTAGCGCTCAACCTCAATATAATAATCTAATAATAAAATTACGATACCAGATGGCGCTATTGATGGGCTATCACAAACTACTACCACGATTTAACGATAATTTTATTTGTTGTGAAAGTTCGATTTTAATTAGCAATAAAAAACTGAAGCAAATTTAGTAAATTCAGCAATTAGTGATCAAAGGTCATATGGTTAAACAGAAACGGTGATTTAATTTATATTAAAAAGTTTTGTGTACCTTTGGACGTAAAATAACTAAGTAGGTACATAATAAATGTTAATTTGTGCTTGAAACTTTTCGGTCGGCCTTTAAGTGTTTCGGTCCAGGAAATACAGCGAGAACAGAATATTAGATCGGAGATCGACAAGGGTGGATCGTCAGCCAAATTTGGTTAGTGGTAATCAGTCCTATATTTAGTGAATTACATGTTCAAGTTTTTCGTATGAAGAACCCGAAACAGCATAAAACTAAAGAAATTCGCCCCGACATAATTCTTTAATATCTTGAAATGAAACTGTTACGATTCCTTAATTAAATAAATTAAAATAAATTTGAATTGAAACATACAAAGTCAGTCATTTTGGATGGCTTATAACTAGTGATATTGCAAACTGTACCATGTAGTCTAAATTTTGCTGAATGATTTAGTGTGTGCCCTTTTAATTCCAAGCGACAATTAATAATTTTTATTTATTAACTAGCATCTACATATAAAATTTTTACCACGTAACCCAGTGAAGCTATCGTTATACAATAAATACAAAAGTGTTTCACATGGAAGTTTAAATAAAAATTAATCAATAAAATATTTTGGGGGCGGCCATTGTAAATGGTCTTTATCAAAACGAATTTGAGTTATGTTCAGATCTAGTCAAAACAGAATAACCGCAGCTTCCCAGTGCGGTCCGTACTATCCCGTTATTAAGAGCGCAGGTTAGCCACAAAGCATGGCCAATCGTTTAAATTGAACTGTAAAATAATGTATTTTCAGTTAACCAGCGAACGTTATCCCGACAATGATAAACATTTTGACATTTCACAGTGGTGATTGAAATAATATATTTTTAAAGCATTTTTAAACCACACGACACGGAATTTATTTGGATATATTTTTGTATCATATATATTTGTTTTGGTTGTTCATTCCATAATTCTGAATTATCAATATTTTAATTTAAGATATAATTTTAATTAATTAAATACTGTGCATACTTATAAACTGATTTATAATAACTGTTCGCCATTGTATATAGGTAAAACGGCACATAATTTTAATGTTAGCGTAAAGGAACATTTAAGATGTCTCAATAACAATAATTTCTCTGAATTTGCGAACCATCTTTTGAAAACTGGCCACACTTTTAAAAAAGAAAACGGTATCGAGATTCTCCATTTAAATAATAGAGACTTAGATTGGATAATTTATAAATATCAGAAATCAAGAAATGCCTGAACACTAAAGTCAATATAATTAATAACTAGCAACATTTTATGAATAGCCCATTACTTGATATAGTCTCCATTTCGGTGTGAACTTGTCAATTACCCCCACCATAACTGTACCAACGCCCCCGTTCAAAAATTAATTTGTTTACTAAATTAAGCAATGGATAGTTAGTACGCGTCTGTCCTGACGAAGATATAGTGGCATTGAAATCGAAACCGGTAGACGTCAAATTACTCCAAGTGGTTAATACAAAGTTTTTAATTAATTAAAGTTAATAATTTTGTCCAACCACAAAGTAAACGCAATAAATATCAGTTTACTTAAAAATATAATTTTACTAGCTGTAACCCGTCAAAAATGACGGTTCTTTTACATGCCGATTTCTAGAGAATAAGTATTTACTTATTTATAGCCGACACCCACGAAATAGTAATAACGACTTTTGGTCTTTGAACATTTTTTTTATATTTACGCTACCGGCAATTGGGTGGAACATGAAATGGTTCGCGTCATTGCTATAAGTCCTATATGCACTATATTTTTGACAGGTAATGCAGGCTCACGGATGGCAACATCGCGATCGTTGCCGCCTTCGGTTTGCTGGCCCAGGGCTCAAGCCCCATCTCCGGCCGTTTGTTCTTGGTTTTTTAGTTAAACGAAATTACGGACGTTATACGAAGTTACGGGGACAAACAGACAGGCAGATGGACAGACGGACAGACAACGAAATCATTATGTTTGATATTTAAACTTTGAACTATACGCACAATATTTGAGTTGTTTATTACTACTATAGTTTCGAGAGACGCAGTTCTCATCTCAGGGAGACGTCATGACGATTAGCTATCCAGAAAGATTGCAAAACTTTTTTAGAATTTTTCATGATCGTACATGAAAGTTAACTGTCCTATACCTAAACGCTTGTGTTATGAAAATAGGTATACCTAAGTAGCTGGTTTCCTTTGACAGGACTCCAACCTCTGATCCTCGGATCGCAAGATGAGAGTGTTAACCACTAAATCAACAAACACGATAAACAAATTTGATATATCTATTAATTACATGTCTCGTGTCATCATGAGCTATGGCATTTTAATTGTTTCACCGTAATTTTTTTTTTTTCATTTTCCACACAAATATACTATTTTTACCATTGACATATTATAATATAGATACGTTATGTAGCAAATATTGCATTGAAGGAGACAACAAATCGCGGGACACTTATTTCACAAACGCTCTGTGTGTAGACAGAAAAATCAGGTAATTTGAAGTCACGGTGACTAAAATAACATACTCATTCTGAAAATAGTGTACGATACTCTGTTCCTTATTCCCCGGGGATTTTTTTTCGGCGTAGCGTCGCGTCCGATCACAAAGAAGATCCGTTCGATAACGAATGCAAGTAAGACAATTACCCTACTTTTGAGTTGCCAATATTTCACGCTTGTAATGTATCTACAGTTTATTATATCATTGATTTTTACGGTATTATTTGATCATAGATGCAGGTTAGTTATTAAACTTAATAAAAAAGTACGATATTGATGCATATTTGTTGTGAAGAGCAGAGTAATTAAAATAATTGCGTAAATCGTTATAATTCATTCACGAGCCATCAGAACTCCGACCAAATTTGTGGCAATCCAATTAAAATAAATAAACCCTTCGTCAGTTTGCGGTATCGAGCAAAGTGCATAAATACGTAACATATATCTTTACTCCGCAATCGAAATTCAGTATATATTTAACAAAAAATACCTTTTACTGGAATTGCCAGCATAAAAACTTTACTATTATATAGAATTAACCTTACATTTTAAACTGTCAATCCCTCTTTATTCGCAGGACAACAAGGTTCTTATATAATTAATACAAAAATAGACGGGATGTACACTTTAAGTGTCTACAGAAATGTCAAGATGCAAAGCATATTATGGGGTTATATACAGTCAGGAGGCCCAAAAAAAGTGATTTTTCAGGAATCAAAAAATAAAAACCAAACGGATTTCGTCAAAGAATTGTAGTATCTTGTAATTAATCGAAGGAATAAGCAAAAAATTTTTTTTTTAAATTGGCTACTTTTCAAAAAAAAATCGATTTTTGACCAAAATTTTGGCCTTAAATTGTTTATAAAAAAAATACTTATTGGCGAGAAAAAACTTTCGATTAATTACTAAAAAATATACTTAAGAAGCTTGTTTTAAAATTTCAGACTGATCGGTTGAGCCGTTTCCGAGAAATCTTCGTCAGCGATCTTAAAAAGACAATTTTGGGAAAAACGGCTTTAAAGTTTCAAAAGCGCTTTACATAGAGTAAAAAACATTTTTTTTCAACTTACATCGAGTCGTCTATTCCAGGGTCATACTTTCACTTTAGTCATCTAAATACATTAGAAGGGAACATTTAGAATGGACAGGTAAATAAAAGCAACGTTTACAACAGGTAGGTAAAAATAAAAGGGACTGCTCTCTAGGTGAGCACTGGCGCTCCGCCCTCGCGAACGCTTACAAATATGCGCGTAACTTTGAAAATAATCGCCGGATTGACTTGAAATTTTCTGTGTGTTTACTTGAATATGTGTACGTAAATACATTATGAAATTTAAATTTTTAAAAAATTCGATTTTTTTTAAATTCTAACTGTATAGCAACCCCCTTATAGCAAGTACAGCACAATTATTATTGTTATCGAAGGATTAACAGAAAAAAATCATATTTATTTTTAATGATAACTTACACAATGACACATTTTTCACACTCTTGATGTTACATGTACTTATTTTTTTGTCTGGTCTTGTATGATGTATGTGCATATGATAATATATATGAAAAAAAAATATTAAAATTACAATTTTCTTCTCATATTTTACATTGTAAAATATTACATTAAAAATGCAAATTATGGCGCATAATTTCTTTCTAAGAATTGAAACTTCGAATGCAATTAATTATCTCAGAATTACATTTTTTGACTTTTTGATATGTCTTATTCTAAAACTTTTGCAATATTTCTAACGTATATATATAGCATATATAATGTAATGCAGAATACAAGCACAGAACATCGTCTCATGTAAAAACTTTGATAGAAATCTTTCCTCGACTTAAGTGCATATGCCAGCCAAGTCTAGATATAATAGAATTACATTCCTACATTCATTTACATAAGACAGATGCAAGTCTCAAACCTACGAATATTTGAATATTCAACGAAAATTGTGAAAACTTTTCAAAAAATTGTTTCAATACTCTTATATTTTCAATCTACGTATTGCTTTGAACATATTCTGAATTCCAAATGTAATTGCACCGTGCGTTGAAATGATATAAAAAATGCTATGTAATATAACCAAACCTTCTCCATAAAATATGCTCATACGATGACAATTATTTATTATATTACATACAAATTCCGCTTCTTCTTCAACACAAAATAAATTTTAAATTGTTTCGTTTCAAATAGATAGATACGCAGTATAATAAATATAAATAAAACTACAATGTATTCTGATTTTTACGATTCTTAGAATTCAACTGATTTCTATGGCTTTTTTGAGAGTATATATATCACAAAATGGAAAACAAAAGGAATTCCGCATTGTCCGAATTCCTTCTAGTACGTCACAATACTATCGAAGGATCGAGAACGGCCTATAACAATCTAGAGTGATCTTCAACCTTCGGGAAACATCTAAAACGTCTAGAAACGCCTGGTACAACCGAGAAGCAACAAAAACTTTCTCCTAAACGCTAGAATAATCTAAAAAGTACGAAAATACCAGTATTTTCGGGTATAAATACGGAACTAGGCCGCGGCGTAAGAGTTCAGTCGCGTTTGAGAGTTCAATTCAGTGCGAAGTAGGCCGCGAACCGCGATGCAACGCCCAGGGTGGCCAGCTGTGAATTGCGAAGCGACAGATATCGATCGAAATAATTGAAAATAGTACCTTTTTCATATAATTCATAATTTTAATTAATAATATACAGTACATTTGTTAATATGTACATGTTTAGCGCGTTAGCTATCAGTTTGTTTAAAAATTAAACTTATAAATTGATAACGATGTATTATAATCTGAAGCAACACTTTCATAACTATTATTTTCGATAATAAATAGAAAATTTCGGTAATAAAAATATTTTTAAATACAATTTCACTAATATTATTATATTTAATAAATAATAAAAATTTTGCCTGCGGCACTGCTGTAAATTTTTAAAAATAAAAGTGTAAATTATCGCGTTATCAGCAGAAGAATTTTTACATTTACCATGTTTAATTAATTTTATATACATATATTTTCTATTAATATCGGTAATTTTTGGAAAAAAATTGCCTGCGGCGCATTTCATTTATTTTTATACAAATAATTTAATTTAATCCTATGTAGTTTTTTTTTTATAAAAATTAGTTTAATAAAATACTTCTTTAAGTGCTGGTTTTGAATTTTGACAAGAAATGAGATTCTGCACCTTTTATTTTAAAAAAAAAGTGATATGTAAAGTTCAATTGTCTCATTTTTATCCGAAAAAATAAAACCTTGATATTTTTTTTAAACTTAAATAAATTGAGTTCTGGGGAAATATAGTCACCGTATAAAATTTATGATGCAAATAGAACAACAAATTTCTCGAAATCAATCAATCATTTTTACGAAGTGGTACAATTAAGCGTGATGTACTACCAAGTGGTACGCAAGCCAAAAAAGGTTGGGAAACGCTGTTCTAGAGAATGTTATATACATGTGATCCAACGATAATAAAGTGGTCATTGATGAGTGATATATTACGAAATAATGTAATTACAGAATAGCGTTAAATTCAATTTAAGTGCCTTTGTACATTGAATAGTTAATTAACCATTTATTAATAAACCGCTAATTAATTCCCAGTGCTTTCATTCATTCCTCCCAAGACACGAAAAGTGAAAATAATGATAACTAATAATTTAGTGGAATTTAAATAATTTTGCGCCTATTTAATATTAAGGCCGACGAGTCGCTAACCGCATATAATTTTAGAGAACGCTGGAATTCACTTGAATTCGTGAGTGTATACAGGAAAATATAGAGGACCTCACATAACCATCGACGCCATCGCACCTCAAGTTCAGTTTCTTAATGCTAACCTCGATATATTCTTCGTATGAGGGGTATAAAAGCAAAGGCAGCAATGTCCAAAAGAAATTCATGCAGTCATTGAGGGTTATTGATTACGATGTACTGAATTCGATATTTTATATAAAACATGTTTTAGGAAGGGATAGTTACACGAAGTCTAGAATTCGGTACATTTTAAATTAGTAATCAGCGACTGCATTCAAAACATTTTTTTCATTTTTTGGATATTGGTGCCTTTGCTTTTATACCCCACATATGTATATTATACGGTTTGATGGTTATTTTAAAGTATATACATGCTTATAACACACTCCCTCCTATTGTCAGCATATAAAGTTATAATATCAGAAGGCATAAAAGTTGGGGTGTATTTTTTTATGTATGGGTAAAGTTTTTTAAACAAAAAAGTATTTCTATTTTATCCATCACAAAATATTGTAATTTGATACGTCTTATTCCTTAGGTCTCCTAATATTTTAACATCGCATTTTGACTTTTAACGTCCTAGAACGGTGATGGCGAATGAACCCCGTGAGAAATAAAAATTCGGAAAATAACTAACTCTGCTGGCATGCAACACTTGAGCTCCAGAGTTGGCGCGTCCGGATACGTATTTATACTTGTGTACGGCCGTTTGGCATTTGTCCATCTATGGCCGCCTGTTTGCCATAGTTTGTAAATATCGGCCAAATCGCAATTCTTTGATTACTCCTGTACCGGTGAAGGCTGACTTTTCACCCAAAACATTGTGGCGTGTCACCTTTGACGGGCATATCGTACGTTCCCCATTACTGACCTAGGAACATATATTCATAGGGTCGTTAACAACCGGTTGATAACCTGTCTACCAAAATGAAATTATAATAATAAACAAATCTTTTATATGTACTTTTTATAGTGTGGCCCCAGAGCTTACGACCTACATTAGCTGACTCAAGTGATCACTTTACACAATGCAGCGTTCACCATACCACCGTAAGAGCATCCACACATTTTCAATAATCAATCTTGCATTTGATGTTTCTGTGTCAACCTGCTCAAACGTTACACGTGTCTGGTTGACACTTATTGACAACGGATGATCCTGTCTCCTTTACCACAGGCCTTGGTCTAGCTAAGGAGACAGGGAACATTATTTATATTACAACAAACACAAAATAAATAAATAAACCCTGTCAAACTAACTCTGTCGTATGAACATGTATATTTAAGAAGTTAAATCAACAATCAAGTTGTACAATATATGTTCTTTATGTCTTCTTTAAAAAATTTGAAAGGACTTTGCTATCTTTGAAGAAAAATTAGGAATTCCCATGACATGGTATACATAGATATCCCCACTGGTAATGACATCTCTATTTAAAAAAATAATAATTAAGTAAAAAAGATGACAATGGAGAAAGTAAAAGTAACCCCGGTAAAATGATTGGCTGATTCAATTATCGAAATGGGCATCATTGGTTGAAGATACAGTGGGCAGAAATGCCTTGGAGACAATTCAATTCCACAAATTAATAATATTCCATTTATGGTGGGGCAATCCGATGCTCTGGGCTTTTTGATGCACTTTGCACAATTTTAATTTAATTTTTCGACAAGCCTTTCTTTGTATGCAGTTATTTATATTCCAGAATAAACGCTATTATTAGTATTTTTTTAATATCTCATTGTCATTGACTGCACTACTATCATTGCCGCCAAACTCAATGTTCCTTTTGTCGTTAAATCAATAAAATTTATGCACGAAAAAAAAAAATTTGCAGAAATTTTTTTAACAGTGATCATATATGTATATTCAATAAATACGATATTCGTCTCACTGTTTGTAAACTTAAAAAAAACTTTTTTTTAAATATGAAATACGTATCGCATCAATATTCTTAGTATTTTCAAACTAAGCTAGACGCTTATAAAAATGGAACTTACTTGCTGGAGTCCTGGAATGGGGCTCGAACCAGCGACCACCAGATCACAAGGCGAGAGATAAAACAGCAGGTTATCAATAACCGTTTTATGTTGAAAAAATTAAAAATAAGGAGCAACACTATGTTGCCTTTGCTATTTATTTTATAGAAAATTGAAAGCATTATAGCAGATGATGAAAATGATGTTGAAAGCTGAGAATATTGTCACTGAGACTGTTTAAACAGAGATGATAGTCAAGCATTTTCCAGCACTTTGGAAGTTTTACAGTGAATTGGAAAGTACTGGTAGTGTCTGTAATACACTGGAGTAAATCGGAAACTTCTAGAAAATCGCGTGTATAAAAATGCTCGAATGACGCTCGGCAATGACAGGTTATTGTGACTGTTCGGCGATTCCACAGAAACATAACCAGAGATAAGAAGTTGCTTCTTGTCTTTGACAATTCATTGTGAAATGCCAGCGAGAAACAATAAAAGATTACCTACCAGGTGTTTAATAAAATGCGTGTCCGGTGACTTTGGTGATAAATAAAAACACTATCTAATTTCAAGTATTTCATTTGTCTCTCACGGCTGCGATCCCGTGACAGTATGCTCAATCCGACGCAATGCTCCTTTGAAGGCTTAATTATAAAAGTCTCACAGAAAAGCTATTTGTATAAGAAACGTGTGTGGAAGACTTTTTTGTAAGATGGCCCAGAGCTTATGACCTGATGAGATGGCTTAAGTGATACTTCGGGGACACTCTTTACAATGCATCAATATATAATCAAATTTTTGACAATTTTATACACGTTCCAAATCTGAAAACCATTCATATATTTGAATGGACTATGCTAGGGACGTCTGTTGTCCTTTTCATGAAATAATATATACAGATTTCACAGTTGGTAATGATCTATATTATAATTACTCCAAGCAATGTCGTACGTTTCTGCATTTGGATGATGATTTCTATTTGTATACAATAATTTTGCCGCTTCGTTCATCGCGTCCGGTGGCGCAATGAATAACACGTCTGACTGCGGATCAGAATTCCAGGTTCGAATCCTGGCAGGATCGAATTTTTTGTTACGGTCGAGAATATTTTTTGTTGAAATTTTAATTACATTTTTGGTTTAACGAAGAATAATTTTTTATAATGTTGTATAAAAGTAATCAACACTGCGAGAAGAGAAGGGAGTAGGTACCTACCTATCGAACTATGGTTTATTCCGCTCTGACTTATTAATCGGTTAGAAATTTTGAATAAATACTTTGTCGTTATTATATCTAAACTGTGTTTGCTGCACAGCAAACACATTTGGCCGCGAAGCGGCCACAATAGCAAAAATGGAAGTTTGCCAGATACAATTGGCCGCGAAGCGGCTGACGTAGACATAGGTAAACAATTGTGTTTGCTGCACAGCAAACACAATTGGCCGCGCAGCGGCTATCGCTGGCCGCGGAGCGGCCATCATTGGCCGCGAAGCGGCCACAATAGCCGCCCGTAGGGCCTAGCAGTCAGCTTTCAGTAAGCAGATTGCTTTCCTGCTAGTACATCTATATTTTCTTATGTTATGTAGAGTGATAACTTAAGCCAGCTCACACAGGTCGTAAGTCCTGGTCCATCCTATAAAAAAATACTTCCACATACGTTTCTCATATAAATTGCTTCGTGTCTGTGAGACTTCATTATTTATTTAAATTAATAACTAACCCAGTAATTGTGTTCTCAGAACGTACAGATAAAAAAATATTCTTTCCCTTTGAAGGCGTTTAGTATAGTTTAAAACGTAACAAGACTGATGTGACGCGTATTTTTTATGGTCTTTTTTTTTTCAAATAAACAAGAGAAACGTGTGCACTTCCCGTGCGAGCGACACGAGATGCGAAAACTGCCACAAACTCATTTAGCGTTTACATTAAGAAATAAAAAATGTAACATGTTGTACCATTGTTTGCTACACAAGAAAACCAATTTATCTGAGATGCTCCTGTCTCCCGGCGAGTATCCCATCACGATGATCCGTTTATCTTCCAGGACGAGAAGTATGCAGACACTCGAGATAAGCCCCGGATGCTGCGAGCGGAGCGAGGGAGACGGCCTCTAGTCTAGTCATTTCCCCGGGGAGCGCCGGCAACTGAAACTGCTGCGTCACTGAAGACCGGGGCGTTGTGCGACTGTTGTGCATACTATTCACTCTATGATTTACCTGGAACAGAAAACTACCTTAACCACGTGCAGGGACGCGGGGATAGACAACTGACGGGTGTAGACCCCATAATTATTATTTTTATTATTTCAGTTCAGTTCAGTTTCAGTGCCGATAAATCGGCGTTTATTAGCTTAATAACTTTTATAACAGCTTGCATCAAAACATAATTAATGTTAAGAATATTTACAGAGTTTATGAATAAGATAGCAACAAATACAATATACAATTTTTTGTATGCAGGCCTTTATCGTTACCTACCTCGCTAGGTACATAAAAATACCCGTTCTGAGGTAAGTAGCCATTCCATTCATTGAGACTCCATTTAAATATTTAATTTCATGGTTATGTAATTAGAAGAATAAAAGAAAAATAAAGTAAAGTAATTTAGAGTAAAAAGTATTTAAAGTAAATAAGAAATAAGAAATAAAGTAAATAAGAATAAAAATATAAGTAAAGCAGTAAAAAATTATATCCATATATGAACAAACAAACGTGTAAATAAGTAAATTAAAGTAAATTATATTATAACTTTAGTTTTATGTATATTTGGACATGATTAATGATTTCAAAAAACTATCAAACTTTGTACTGACCACATTAGTGGTTACACCACCCTGCGAGGGTAAGATTTAAGCAAAATTTGGTGTTTTTTTACAAGGACATGATTTTTGATACCAATTAACGTGTTTTTAATAACAAACCTAACTTTGTTGTAAGTGCGTCAATAAATACCACATATTATTTAAAATCATCTCTTTATATCAATATATTCTTTACATCGTAAACATAAAAAATTCTAGCGAATTTAAAAATTCATAACTTTATTGATATTAAACATTTCTTTATTATTTTATTACAGTTTCACACTTATATGAAATAACCATAAACAAGCGGTAGACAAGAGTAAAGCGAAATAGAAAAGTACCTAAATACGTGTATATGAAATATCCGGGAGTGACAATTAGCACGAATTATGATATTGGTGTGAATTAAAGAACGGTGCTCCGATTAAATTCATATTCATATACAAATTCATATCATATTTATTAATCAAGAAAACATTAATTGATTTTAAGTGTTTGATTTGGCCGCTACAGCCAAAGAGCCATTTTCCAAAGAAAAAAGTCCATTTTACTATAAAAAAAATTGGAACACTGTGTAAAAACACTATATAGGTGGGTAATTATTTAAATCATTTCATTTTTCACGGAAGCATTTGTGCCCCTCCGAGGATGGGTTTTACCCATAAAAGCTTGTTACAAAAATAATAATAAAAAATATCCCGCAGATGTTCAAATTTTTTAAAACCGATTACAGCAATATTAAAATGGAAGTAATGTGTTTTTCTCGAAAAATTTATTTCCCTTTGATGATAGTTAAGGAAACGTGCTACCGTTTCCTTTTAAGCTCAAGTTCAAGCGTGCAGAGTTTATAATGTAAGACCATGAAATAATATTACATTATTTTTCTTCGATAGTCGAAAATCTGAATAATTAATTTCACGTTTTATCGACAATTTCGCGATTCTTGAGAACGTCACTCCCTACTTAATAAAAAAAAAATATATTTTTTTTTATTGTCGCCACTGCATTTACTGTTTAAACGAGGATTTGATTACAGTATATGTACATTTACTTAATTAATTGTCCTTAAATTATAATATAGTATAAAACTACAAATTTTAAAACTTTTATGCTTTTAAGTATTCACTTTCACAATTCACTGTAGCATCTCTTTAGGGTTTTTTTTTAATATTTTCATGTCCCGCTACATTTTTTATTCTATCCGGTAGTTTGTTGAATTGGTTTTGGTATAACACACCGTTTGGTTCTGTCTCCGTAATAATTATTTGTTTTTCTTATTTCTAGTTTCTTATTCGTTATTTGTCTTGTCGTATATTCATGTTGTACTAGTGTTTTAAATCTCTCATTCTCGTTTTCTTCCAGTGTCAGTTTATAATAAAGTTGTTTTCGAATTGGTAAGATTTTACATATTTTGAATAGGTTTTCTTGTTGGTCCTTACATTCTTCTTTTTGATTTTTACTTACTATAGTTTTAATTATCTTTAGATGTAGATGTTTTACTTCCGTAGCTGCTATATCCATGGTTTACAATTTAGTCTACCAAACTATAATATAAGCGTGTGTGTCTTGGAATAAAATATATGATATGAAAGAATTTACTGAGTAGGGTCCTTAGTTTCTTACACGTATTTAAAACCGTACGTCTCATAGTTTAGAGGGCATAACACTGGTTCTTTTTATGTGGGAATAAATATATAAATAAATAAACTCTTTTTTCATTGTGCTCCCATTGTTGACATTCACTCCGAGATGTTTGAAGTTCTCAACTCTATCGAAATGACGCCTACCCATGTGCTCTATATCCTTGTTGTATGACCTCGTCATTACTATGTATGCATTTGTGTCCGTCACACCCAGTAATGTTTAAAGCAAGGCTTAATGAGTGGCAAGCAGGTTCATTAGTGATGTGTAACATCTTTTCTCTCGCTTTTCCGCAATCTGTGGCAGTGATTTTGTGAAAATGGACGGAAATGCGTAATAGGAAATAAGACACCAGGGAAGCGCATGAGCACGCGCGATTGAAAAAAAAATCTATAAACATTTATAAATATCATTTATAAACAAATCAGTCTCCAGAAAGTGCCACCACAGCGAAGACGCACATTTCCAACAACTCTTCTGATTTTGTATATATATTACGTGGTTGGTGTCAAGCGTGTGGATGTTGTAACTTTGATATATTTTGGCTGATATCTTCGAAATAATCCAATATATACTTATTTTTTTAATATAAACAATAACTATCCTTAATGATTTACATTCTCAAATTTTATGTAATTTATGTGATTACTTTTAAATATTTATTTAAAAATTTCATACATAATGTATGGCGACACACTACCACCATCTATGAAAAGAAATAAAACATATAATTGACCAAACACACTTCTAAACAAAAGGCGTATGTAGATATATACGGTACCTACCTAGTGCGGCAAAATTCAATAATAAATAAATGTACATACATTTTCTTTACTTGTATTTACTAATTAATAAATATATAGGTAGGTAGTAGCTTTTTTAAATTTTGAGTTTAATTTCTGTCGTTGCTCAATTGATATTTTTAATTGTGAGATGTCAAATGTTACACATCGTATGCGACTACTGTAAGGCTCGCTCATTTTTTTTAAATATCCATACTACACCTGTTGTATATATAAATTGCAATTAACGAGCTAACGATAATGCAACTAACTACATAGGTATATATGAAGAAAAACATCGAACTATGTATGAGTAACAACCAGGCTTATTATTTTTTTAATATCCATAATAAATATACTTGTTGAATATAGAATTTGCAACTTTTTAAGGAGCTAACGTTAATACAAGTAACTATATATGAAGAAAAACATCAAATATTTAATTTTCGTATATTTACTTGAAAGTAAATACAACGAATAATATTCTTATTCGCAAAGCAATATACAATCTCAATTACAAGTGTCTTCGAGCAGGTCGAAGACACTTGTAATTGAGATAATGGGCAGTCTTCATTTATAATGTATCCCATTGCAGATCCGACGTTTCAGATCTGCAATGGGATCCGAAACGTTGGCCAGATAGGTCGTAAAAACACGACTTACCCCAAAAAACACAAACCAGAAGACTGTGGTAAAATTGTTTATTTCAAAATATTTATTTTTGTGTTTGTTTAGGCCTATACATCTAATTAATGGACGCCATGGACGTATGCCTTTGGCCCCGAAACATGTTGGTTATTCAATCAATATTGGCTTTATACAAAGTGTATTCTTTTTGTTAATAAATACTGTTTCTCTTTGACGGCAGGTGACACTCGATGAATAGTATTTTAAGAAGTAATATAAAAGAAAAGTGTTAATTTTTGCGTGACTTTCTTTCGGAATTTTTACGCGTCTTCAATGCGGTTCGGCGACAATCTCGATGGTTTAGTGTTGCAGAGAGAACGTTTCTAAAATCCACGCCGACTTCGACATTCCAACATCCCTACAAGGAAATGTCAAGTTCAATTTTCCCGACGGTCAATGAATCGAACATAATAAATCATGTATGATCTGTCTTAAGATGCTGCTAAGATCAACCGGTGAAAATTACCGGACAGGTTTCAGCTTACCTGCAATCGCTCAGCAAATTACAGTAGTCGCATATAATGTGTAAGATTTGACATCTCAAAATTAAAAATATCAACTGAGCAGCGACAAAATTAACCTCAAAATTTAAAATAACTAATACCTATATATTTATTAATTAGTAAATACACGCATTTTTATTTAGAAATGTGTTTGGTCAATTTTAAGATTTTATTTATTTTCATAGATGGCCGTAGTGTGCCACCAAACATGTTGTATGAAAACTTTGAATAAATATTTAAAAATAATCACAAAATTATATAATTTTTGAGAGTGTAAATCATTAAGGGAAGTTATTGTTTACATTATTGTAAACAAAGTTAAGTATTTATTGGATAATTTCGAAGATATATGTAAGCCAAAATATATCAAAGTTACAACATCCACACGCTTGACATCAGCCACGTAGCATATATACAAAATCATAAGCGTCAGCTATCGGAAATGTGCGTCTTCGCTGTGATGGCACTTGCTGGACATTGATTTGTTTATAAATGATGATTTTTTTCCATCGCGCGCGCTCATTGCTCAAATGAAATTGCGCGCGTCTTATTTCCTGTTACGCATTTCCGTCCATTTTCACGAAATCACTGCCACAGATTGCAGGAAAGCGAGAGAAAAGATGTTACGTATCAAAAAAAAATTTAAGCCACGCTCATATTTAAATGCATTAAAAAGCAAAAATAAATTTTCGGCCAAAAAATGTTTACCTCACTCTCCAAAACTAACAACACTACTCGAAATACAAGAGTGTGAAGACATAAACCAAATTAATATACTAAATGAAGATATAAGATACATATGATGATGAGAGTTACTGATACTGTCGAAACTCGATTAGTGCTGGTAAACTCAAGTATAGGAGCGTTAAAGTTACAAATAATCTATACAAACTATTCATTTTATTAATGATGCTTATAAAACAATAATGAGCAGTATTATAAAACATTTTTCATTATGTTAAATTTTTGCATTCTGAAAAATCGAGCCATGTATCGTTTGTAAGTTTTTATGGAAGAAATAAAAAAAAATATTCCTAAAATCGCGGTAACTTCAACCGTCATTTTTGTAAACTTTGCGTTAAGTAACAGAGCCCACTATTGCTATTAGGGATTCAAATATTACTATTAATTTTAATAACATACAAAGCAGCAGCATTGCAATTTCAAATTTTCAGATTTCTATCAATAGATAGAAATTTTCTATTTGGGAATATCATTGTTTAAGCATCAAGAGTTTGTGAGACCCTTGCGAGTAACCTGTGAGTGGCGGTAACCTGTTTCTAATACTGTCTGGGCTATACAAAAATCATCTACAGAATTGTATATTACGACTCTGTCTGTACAAGCGTTGCCAGATCAACCAGTTTGATTATTTATTTCAATAACATATGCTCGGCAAATAAACATTCATTCACTGATCTCGTGCTTATAAATTTCTGAAAGCAGCAAGACGGTGTCATAACCACATGTTTATAATTTAGATATAAATATTAAAAAGATAAAATACTCGCCTTTTGCTGGAGAAATGTAGAAATTATTCTCAACTAGTTTTTTAATCTTATTTAAATTTAATAATATATGATAAGCAACGTTTTCACTTGGACTAAATACCCTATAGGATAATATATTACAGCACGCTGCCAAAAGATTTGCGATGGAAAGAATATTGTATGAGATATAACTGCCAAATTATGCTAATGACATACTAATCGCACAGATTTAATATGAATTTCTTCAGCATACTACTACGTACGTTTACTAATCCTGGATAATGGTAGACATTAGGGGCGAGCAGTGAGAACAAGAAGCTTGACTTTTTCCAGCATACATTTTGAAAAGAAACCGAAATAAGAGACAAATCTTTTATTTTGGTATAAATAAATGATTTGTCCCTTATTTCGGTTAGATATCGTTATCGTACGAAATCACTGCGAAATCGGCTGCGAGCCGCGACGGCCATTGTGGCCGGTCGAAGCGATAAATAAAGCGAATAATCTAGCGAAGTGCTTACCTTTAAGTGGCGAAATAAACCGGAGCGATTAAAGTAGCGAGATTTGGATAGAATGTTCTATTGAATGTTAAATACTTGTTACCCAGCGATAATAAAGTGTTCATAAATAAGTGATATATTGCGAAAAAGTGTAATTTAAAGAATAGCGTTAAGTTTAATTCGTTTTAAGTGACAGTTCATTGAATAGTTAATTTACCATTAATTAATAAATCCTTCTTCAAATGTAGCAAATTTATTTTGTGGTAACATAATTATAATTAATATAAATTAACTTTGTTTAAACCACTTATTTATTGAAAAAAAAAATCAACATGTTTCAAAGCCAATGGCTTCTTCATCAGGAAAACAAAAATAATATTTAAAAATCGAAGTATAGATCAAAATATTAAAAAGTTATATATGGAAAATAATAATATAAAGTACCTAATTAATATGAAAATAAATTTAAAAGATAACTATTTGCAAAAAGGACCTGATTATTTATAATATTCAATTTACTATTTACACTCTTTCTTATTTCCAAAATTTCTAATTTATCAAATTGTGATTCTGTATAATTTGTATGTAAAATTTGTAAACCCTTATTAATATCAAAAGAATGACCCGTAGCCAAAAGATGGTTAGCAAATTCAGAATCTATATAGTTATCTTTTAAATTTATTTTCATATTAATTAGGTACTTTATATTATTATTTTCCATATAAAACTTTTTAATATTTTGATCTATACTTCGATTTTTAAATATTATTTTTGTTTTCCTGATGAAGAAGCCATTGGCTTTGAAACATGTTGATTTTTTTTTTTTCAATAAATAAGTGGTTTAAACAAAGTTAATTTATATTAATTAATAAATCGCTAATTTTTTTTTTAAATCTCATAATATTCCTATCACAATAATTAGCATATCATCCAGATTTTAATATTTCATAATATTCTGACAGATAAATATTTAATTTCTTGAAATAATATTAATCTTTTTTTAATACTTGAACACGATGCTCCGAAAAGGAAAATTACTTTGTTAATGTATTCAGTTTATCGGAATACCCTAAATAAAACTGATTTCTCTCCAAAAATGGTGCAGATACATAAAATGATATTTAATTTAATAAATACCCGAATATGTTTAAAAAAAGCATCACATGTCTTAGAAAAATTTTGGTCTAGTGGGGAAAACACTTACCTAGTGATTCAATAGTCGACGGTTCGAGCCCCATTCGAAAAAATTTAGAAATAAGTGCTATTTTCAAAGTTATTTTTAGTTGAGTTTAAAAACAGTAAGTATATTGATGCAAATATGTGCAATTTTTTTAATAACAAAATTATTACCAAAAGAACTCAGCAAATACGTGACTAGTATGTGAGCTTACCTAATGTAACACCCGATAAATGACAAGACAGCATTTGAGCAAAGACAATTTTCTTTCAGAAAACATTAAGTAAAGTAACACTATTTAAAAAAAAATGGTTGTGCCGGTGAGAAGTGCCGACATAAGTCACACATTCGGCATGAAGCCCCTACTCCTACATATAGAAAAATCACGAATGAGGTGGCTTGGGCATGTGCTTAGAATACCAGAGTAATGAATAGCTAGAAGTACCCTGTTGGCTGCCCCGGAAGGAAGGCGACCTGTGGGTCGCCCCAGATAAAGCTGAGAAACAACAAAAAATCTGTATGAAAACAGAATAGGTCTGGACTGGGTAACTCATACGGAAGCAGCACAAGACTGGAGAATATGGAAGCAGAAGCATCTTATAGAGCCCTTGGGCCCCGACCCTACTAGGACTGTACTAGGACGATGTCATGCTGAGTAATTATAATATATACCTTAGCGAAGACATTATTGATAGCATTGTCAACTGCACGTGTACAAGTACTCAACTGTAGAATACAGGTATCAATTTATTTACAGATAACGTATATCCGAACACACGCATAATTTTTTTCACTTATTCTTTATTTTATGTTTGCAAAAAATATAATTAAATAATATGCACTTATTTACTGAATCTTTTTACAATATCTAAGCAAATAAATAAATAATTTTTTACAGAATTTTGTTCTCGGTTTTGTTGTAAGCTACTCAGCCACTCAACTCGTTACAGGTTCATCCTAGCGAGATGAGTGGTTCCTGGTATTTAAGTTTACGATAAATGAATAAATTCAAGTGCCATGTACTTCGTGTTCGCATCTCTATTTTTTTTATAATTTCAAATATTTAATAATTTTTTAATTATTTAATTATTTAACTTATTGATACTGTGATGAATTCAAGATTTTATAGAAAACATAGCCTATAAATTTATATGAAACATGATTCTGGAAGGGAATTCAGCACATTTTAAAGTAATAAAATCAGGCGGCCCTCGTAGCGCAGTGAGTATGACACTGGCTTCCCACTCCGAGGGTTTCGGGTTCGATTCCCGCTGAGGTCACAATTTTAATCTGTGATTTACTCAAGCCTGCGTGTTTTGTGATGTATTTCGCTTCTGTAATTGGGCCTCCTGGCCTTTTGAAGCGTTAAAGAAAAAACATAATAAAAATAATAATTATCTTCGGTGATTGCGTTCAAAACATTCTATTTACTTTTTTGGATATTGCTGCCTTTGATTTTATACCCCACATATTAATAATTATTATTATCTATAGTAATTTTATAACAATCAAAAATTCATATAAATATGGTGAAAGCAATACGTCCTAGTAGGTGTAGTTTCTTTGTTTGAAATTTGCAAACGCGAATCATTCAAAAGGGAAAGTGTGTCGGTTCAACTCGACGACAGCGTGGCTGCGAATGTACGTACGATTCGACTGGAGTATACGTACATTCGAATACTACACATTGAAAGCAGTGACCTCTGTGCACACTTGCGAAGATTAAACGGGACAGCGATCAGGGTCACAAGACGAAATATCTCAAACTAGGAAACTAGACATGCTATACCTGATTGGACAGATAATCGTCTATGTGGTACAATGGCGACCAATGAACGAGGCCATCGCCGGAACAATCTGTGGAATGATTTTAACCACGCTTAAATTTATATTTTTATACATATATTTTATATTTATTTATTATTAAAAATATATTTATTTATTTATTTTATTTGTTTATTTTTATTGTTTATTAACATTTGTGAACACAAGTTTCTAATAACTGCCACACTAGGTAAAAACCTGTTCTGTGGCAGTTATTCTCATATGATATTTATTTAATATTAACAAATGACAATTAAAGAAAGTATAAGCATAAGAATGAAAGTAGATCAATAATATATAAAAAAGAATACCTAAATCTAAAAGAAAAGAAAATATACATTCAAAATTAAGATACGAATTTAAGTAGTTACAAAAATAAATATATTAAAGTATACATTAAATTATAAAAATCAGTTTTTGCCAATTCAGAGGTCAAGGGCGGATCACTTCCTCAGCATACCTTCTACCTGATATTTTTATAAACTTTGTAATATGATGTTTAAAAGGTTTGTGTAGATTTATTTATTTAGTTTCATTAGGTAACTTGTTAAAAACAAGCATTTTTATTTTTATTTTATTTACATACTCTTATATGATCACACTCCATTAATGAATTATTTGTATTAATTAAAATTAAATAGCATGTCCCCAAATAGCAATTGTATGCTGGTATAAGGGGACAGGAAATAAAGTAAAATAAGTGGGTACACATATTAAATATCACACATTGATTTGTTAAACAGTTATCTCCTCCCCAACACGAGTCTCTTCAGCTGTTTATTGAATAGTTCTACATTGTTTAATTCTTTTACTAACTTCATCGTTTGTCTGAACGTGGTCTTACAATCGATATTTCACCCGCTTACCAATGTCCAATCGACAATACATGAATCAATTATCAGATTCACTAATTAGTCCATCATTATGAATTAATCATAATTTAATAAAGGGAAATTAGTTAATGAGTTCACCAAAAGTTCCTAAAAAAGCTAGTTTCCTACCGAAGTGATTTTGTACGCTGGCTACTAAAAAGTAAAGAATCATATTACATGGAAAAAATACTTTTAAAATAACCACGCTTATATAATATTCAAAGGTACTTAAAATAGTAAAAAAATAAGTTTTGGCCCATAATGTTTTGCCTCACTTTCTGAGGTCTAAGTAAATTAATTTTCTTGTTAAGGATATGCTGTAGAATCAGTTTAAACAGTCATTGCCAACAATAGTCCAATTAGATGCAACCGGCTCTTAGTAATGCCCAGCTGTTTTGCTTGCATTCCCTGCACGTCACTGTTGCAGAAAGATACAGACCGATGATGAAGGTAGCACTAACTGTTCAAATACAAACAATATTAAACTTTGATCTGTATTCCCATGAGCAGTTCATATTATCGCACAAGATACATTTATATACTTCTCCCACACGAAAGCCGCTCTCAAATTAGATACAAGAGACGCACACGACTCGACAGAGAATGGAGACTACAATTTGCGTGGAGATAACACATCATGCTCGCTATATTACTCGTACATACAAGTGTGCGGACTAAATCTAAACCATTCAAATAATCACCAAGGTAACATTCGCACGGGCATATATGTTTATACATACGCAGCAAGGTAGTTTTCAATTCCTTTGAATTCAATCACATAATACAAGATTGTTTTCTATTCTTTAGAATTCAATTATATTTGTATTTAAAAGAGATTTTACGAAAACAAAAATATTTTTGTATGACATCATTAAATTAGTAGGTAATATATTTTTTAAGCTCAACATAATGGTATATTAAAAAGAAAATGAGTCAAAATACTCTGTATTTTTTAATTTTAAACAAGCTGTGCACGCGGTTTCACACGCGTAGATTTTTATTTATTTGTAATTAACGTTAACATTTATGTCGTCGCGAACTTTTTCATAAAACTTTTTGAGTTCTACGACTTCTCTATAGAAAGAATCTCTTACTCGACCATTATTTTGTCGACTTTAGTTGTAAAATAAGTCACCACGAAAACCCTTTTTATTTTAACGGGATA
>JADDOH010018368.1:0-20820 GCA_016648135.1 Agrypnia vestita
TTTTCACCTTACCAATTTGCTTCAAGTGGATTAAAACAGTTTTATCACTAACACCGCAGCCTGCAGCTAACTCGGATGTGGTTTGCGAGGGATCCGCTTCCACAATAGCCTTCAATTCTTCATTATCAACTTTGGTCTCCGGCCGTCCACGGGGCTTGTTCTGCAGGTCGAAATTTCCAGAACGAAAACGTTGGAACCAAAAACGCACTGTGTTTTCTTTTGCGGCACCGTCGCCATACACATCATTAATCCTTCGAGCCGTTTCTGTAGCACTGGCGCCACGGTGGAACTCGTACTCGTAAATAACGCGATATTTCAAGTTTTTCATTTTGTAAACTGAGTGACGCAAAGAAAAAAACAATTGAGGAAAAAACAAATGAATTATAATTTTCGAAACACAAATACATGAGTAAATAGCTGTATAAATTTGGATTTGGAATTCCTAACCAAAGAGAAGATATTTGAGATCAAATTTGCCAGTACGGCAAAACGCCAATTTCATATGTAAGGACCTAATAGAAGCATTTAATTGCAGACAAGTCACTAGAAGAAATATAAAGCAACTTTTTAAATGAAATTTCAAAAAGACGAAAGTTATTTGTTTAAGCCTTATAATTAAAGTAAATAATCTGTTGATTTAAACTTTTATGACCGTGAATCCGGAAACTTTCATTGCATTGATTATTCCAACTTAATAGTTTAGCTGCATAATTGGATTTATTCCGAGCTTCCATTAAACCCAAACTTTTGTTAGTCATGCGATAATGTCGAAACGGTTTTGCGACCTTGTGCAAATATGCATAAAATTTCTTAATCTTGAGAGACATCATGACATCAATTTCACTGCTCTTTCCAAAGGGAATTGTACCAAGAATGAGGGTAAATAAATATTCAAAATTAACAAATTCTCAAGAGATTATAGAAGCGAACGGAATTGCACCAATCGAGGATTATACACTACTCTTATCGTTATACGATAAATTGGAAATCACTAGAAATGTGGAGAAGCCGGGCGATCATTCTCGACGCTTCGCGAAACGTCACTATCTATATAAGAGTAGACAGGTCTGCTGAGGGACAGTTGTTTTGAATTCACCAAAGACGAAATACAAGCGATACACACGGGTGGGGTACTTTTGTGTGTTTTTTTCCAGTACGATCCTGAACGATTTAAATAACTTGAATCAAACACAAGTGAAATATTTGGGAGTAACAATTTGTGCGAATTACAAAATTTGTGTGATTTAAAAATCGGTAAACCATATTACGAGTTGATTAATAAAACTGTATTAAAAATGTTCTTAGGTTTTCACGGCCGTTCAGAATCTTCTGGTTTGAGTTTTCTGGGATATTCTGCAGAGTTTCTACGATTTTTCGGCCGATCTTTTGGAACCCTCTGCAGGGTCCATCATCAAGATAGATGTGTTTCCGGAAAGGTCATATAAACATGGCAGAATATCCCAGAAAACATAAACCTGAAGAAAAATTAGATAATTTGAAGTTTTTCATTTACTTTGATTTTAGGTTCCGAAGCAGTCCACAAGAATCCACGTATAACGTACGCGAATAATAAAAAATTGCTTTTGTGTGAAATTTAAATGCCATTTATTTTCTTAAACGTGTCTAAGACTCTAAACTATCTAACTATCTATAACTATCTCTAAGAGTTGGTTAAAAAATTCTGAAAATTTATTTTTATTGAGCCGCGTGCGTAATTTCTAAAAGCGATCCTCACAACACGACTTTTATCGCAGAAAACTGGAGCTTCAATCATATGGCAGCTTATTTAACGAACTGTAGCTTAAATGTGACAGTAAAAATCGAGTCACAAGACGAAACTATTGGCTGAAGACCTTTAGAAGAAGAAGAGGAAGAAAAAATGCATTGCTGCTGTCAAGCATCTAAGGAAAAGTGAAAATTGCCAATCTCTCGTAGCAGTCGACACACAAAAACATAACCTAACCTAAATTTACTAACCTCACCTAACCTAACCTGGCCTGCCCTCTGATCTAACCTCAAAGAAATCGAATGAACCAATGAACGCTATGCATGTGCGATCAAGTGTTGCGGAAACATTCAAAGAGACGGAGTTGAGACATCTCTGATTTCACTGACTCTTAAAAAGACTTTATGACATTTAGTTTTTAGTCGACAAATCTGTTTTATTTACTAAAAGAAAATTAATTCTTGCCGAAAACGCTTTGTCTATTTTTAAAAGTAATATATGTATGTATATATATATATGTTAGTATTAATTTCTTTGGGGGTAACCCGCGTCAAAATCTGGTCAACCGACGTTTCGCCTGAATCACAACAGGCATTTTCAGGTTGTCTTGTTAATAAATTTCCGTCACGAGGGGCAGTGCAAGCACGTCCGTTCGTATCGGAAGCTTATTACCAAGTGAGGTCTGATAAGTCAAAGTCTAAATTTGGGTACTGTGGTCATTATTGGCCTTAATGATTTTTGATATATATAGATATATATATCTACATATATAATAATATAAAATATATATATATAATATATATAATATATACTCTATTGATATATAGTATGTATATTGCAACGAGAGTCTTAAAACAGATCGAACATTCGCGAGACCAACATTAATGTATAAAGAGATGCGAGAGAGCGCGAGTTAATTATTTCTGACAGCGGGCTAATGCCACAGAAAAACTTTCCGTGCGAGTTGACCAGAGACGAAAAACAAACGACAGGCATCGACAGAGTACGTACGCGCAAAATTGAAATATTATGAAAAAATACGTACATACGAATAGTTGAAAGTAATACACGAAGATAGATTACTTTAAACAAATTTAGTATAGAGGATTTTGAGACCAACTGGGTTTGGTTACTGTAACCGATTAATAATATTGATTATAACTAGATTTCACTGTAGGTACTTAGGAAAAAAAATTAAAATCCTTTTAAAAAATCTTAATACCTACTCAGAATGTTTAGACATTTTTCACAACACCAATTTCCTTTGCTTTTCCAAAATTAGTACTAAATAATTTTCTTCGAAGCTCCGTTAAAAGTAATCCTCTAATTTTAGATGCCTACTCAATGCCCGTTTCATTTTGGGTCCCAGCGAGTCAGAAAAAATGACAGAAGAAATACTAAACACATCTGGCAAATAATCAGACACACGTAACGCTTGAATACGAACCATTCAAGCGCTCAAATTATCAACTCACGTATTTCATTCCGTTTTCCTAACAAGCTGAACTTATCTCTTAATACCTGCCATTTTTTATCGTAAGGGTAGCAGGTGAAACAGCCTGTGTAAGGGGGTGTAATCCTGGAGTTTTTTTACCCTTAAGAGGGGGTTAATTGTACGCAGGATACCAACCGGTGCGACCTCCTGTGCGAGAACAGACCAATCCTAGAGGCACAGGTTTTCCCTTTAACTATCCGGTTTAATATATTTAAAAATCAGGTTTGTTATTTTTACGTTTTAGTTACTCATTTTTTGATCTCTTTTTCAGTTGTAAAACATCGTTTGTTTGTTAATTTATTAATTGATTAAATAAATTGGTTACTGTCGTTTAAGAAATACGTATTTTTTAAATATATGGAACCTAATGTTTAATTTTTATTTGATGCCTATTTATACAAAAATGTGATATAAGATGCATTCCCAGACGATTTCTTCAAACAAGTGGAACTAAGAAAGAAGCTAAGTAAATGAAGAACTAAGAAACAAGCTAAGTAAGCGAAGAACTAAAAAAAAAATTCAAAACTAAGAAAACTGTTTTCATTTTCGTATGTGCGATTATGGAATTTCACAACCTTATCTCCGAAACAATAAATATATTTATTGTTTGAAGAACATATTTTCTTCTGTATGTTGGTTTAAACTTTCTAGTGACATTATTATTTAAATAAAATACAAATCACTTTGTTTTCACCACTTTATTAGATATATAATCTACATTAACGAGTTAAGGTTGTTATTACGGTCGTTTAACTGTAATTTCGGATATTTTATACGCACCGTATGTGTAACCGAGAAGCGAATCTCGACGTTTCGTTGGATACTTATCCAACGTCATCAGGAGGACGACCTTTACCCGCGGAGATGGAGGTCGAACTGTCCGGAGGAGAATCCGACCTCCACCTCCGCGGGTAAAGGTCGTCCTCCTGATGACGTTGGATAAGTATCCAACGAAACGTCGAGATTCGCTTCTCGGTAATACATACGGTGTGTATAAAATATCCGAAATTACTTTTAAATATAATCTACATGTTTCGAGAACAATGTTATCTTTTTCAGGTGTGTTTGTGTAGAAAAAGAGAAGTGATTTGTGTTTTATTTTAAATACATTTACTTACGATTTATTTTTTCGTTTTCTCAGTGAAATTTTCTTGCATACATGTTACAGTGTCGCGACGATGATACATTATGTAATAAGACTTAAATTACTTATAATTTCTCATTTCCGATATTGTTTCAATAATAATCATTTTCCAACACGCCATAGCTCAATCACAATCGCTACCGCTATGCTGAACAATATCGCTTTGGATATTGATAAATTCCACGTGTCTGAAGAGGTTTTCCGAAGCAGGATTCTCCTATACTTTTGACCAGATTATTTTTAATTTATTGAATATTGTTCTTTTGATATATATACTGTCATATTATGTATGCCTTGAATATTTAATTTTTAATGTATATATTATTAAATAAATTGAAATTAAAAAAAATCATCAAGAGCTGGAACTGTCGACGGAAGGTAAATCGTAATTGTACTTAAATTAACAGTTATTCTTCATAACAAACATGTAGTGCATTATTGTCTAGCCCATCGCTATTTGTGCATGCATATATTTTTTTAACATCTTTTTTCTTGATTCGCACAATTCACACAATTTCTCAAAGATATTTTTTTAATATATGCTTCAAAAGGTCAAGAGACCCAATGAAAGAAGCGAAACACATCACAAAACACCCAGGCTTGAGTAAATCACATAGATTAATTGTAAACTCACCGGCATCGAACCTGGAACCCTCGATTGCTTCATTTACTCCAGAAAAACAAACCTCTAAGACGATCATCCTAACCCTTATGTTACTATCCGAGTACCTGGGTACCCATTTTCGATTTCAAGTTTAAATAATTTTATTCATAAACGCCATCATCCGTTTGGATCTCCATTAATCAAATTATTTGAAAGGGATGGAAATAAAGAGAAGACGGACATTGCTATGAAAAGTAGTTACCTTCTAAAAAGCTATTTGCCTACTGTCTAAATATCAATCTGTGAGATACAAAACAAAAATAATGTATGTGGGAGCGTCCATCCAGTTTGAGCACCCGAGTACCTTGGGTAGCAACTAGCGTAAGAAATTCCGGGTAGTAAGTAACATAACGGTTAAAGATGGAGAGACAGCTGACAGTCTAACTCCCAAGAGGACATGTAGCAGCCACAACAGGTCAACAGGCCTTCAAAACGTGAAGGAAAAGAAAAAGAACTAAGTTTTAAAATAAAAATGTCCTGTCTCAACTCCATGTGCAAAAACTGGGAGCAGGTACTGGTTCTGTGAAGGTTTAGTTTAGTTAGGTTCTAGTAGTTGTAGGTAGTTTAATTAAGACTGAATTGAATCAATAAATCGTTGTTTTGAATTGAACACACTCTCCGACAGCAAAAGCAACTCTGACATTGAGTGTGCCGGCTCGGCAAACCGGATTCGCGTGTCAACGATGTGTATAATTTTCTTCAAATTAGTACCGTGGCACTTACTGGTATTACGGCTACCTACTTCACTTAAGAAAATTGAAGAATGTATGTCAATATTTACATGCCGTTTGTTTTCAAACGATTAAAACACGAAAGAATTGCAAGAAATATTAGAAATGATGAATACGAGGTAAAAAAATATGATTAAATATAATTTACTAATTTTTATTGTTTATTGCGAACTCAAATGATTTCAAACCATGTTTTGGATTAATTCCAATTCTCATTATTGTTTCCTTTTTATTTAACGATATTTTCTTGTGAATAAACTCATCAATGGCTTTAACGGAATACGACCCTCAAAGTTAATAAATTATGAATTCATTATATTTAAGGGACATATATTTGACAGACCTTTATTTTACATTACAATCGTAAATTTTGTTGAATTAAATGTTATCTATACTGATATATAAAGATGTAAAATTTGTAAATTTCGATGTAGGAGGTAATCTCTGAAACTTCTTATCCGATTTCAAAAATTCTTTTACAAATATTTAGAATGGACTCTAATGGTGAACATAAGACATATTATCTCATTAAAATAAAAGGGCATTTCGTGGCGACCTATTTTACAACTAAAGTCGACCAAAAAATGGTCGAGCGATGCGTTTTTTATAAACGCTGCCTTAATGGAAAGAGATATTTGAAACCTTTTTATTGAAAAGTTGTAGAACTCAAAAATTTATATTTAAAAGTCCGGGACGACATACATCTATATATTAAAGTTAATAAACAAATTGCTAAAATATGTCTAAAAATTACTAAACGAAGCCGCGCGGGCACAGCTAGTTATATATAAAATTAGTACTTGTATTATTTTAAAAGAAGATGGAAATCAGTTTGTTGTACATGCATATATATCTACTAGAAATTCAAAAATTCCAAACAAAAAAAAAGAGAATAACACCTAAATCGAATAAAACAAATTGAAAAGTAGATTAAAAAATAAATGGTTACTATAGCGTGATTGGAAACATCCAGCAACCAAATGCTTCATAATCCAGTTTCAATGATAACTTTAGATTTTTTCGGTAAATTTTTTGTGAGATTATAATTTTAAACATTATAATAATCAGCGATTTCATTAATAATATCATTTAAGTTTGTGAATAAAAAAAAATAAGCAAATAGTACAGCGAATAACTTTTTGGTTCAGTGGTGAAGACACTCGCCTAGTGATCTTGTGTTCGAGGTTCGAACCTCGTTTCAGAAGTCCAGCAAGTTAGTCATATGTTCATAGCGTAGGCTATTTATTTCAATACTAGCGAGAATATTTTGTAAAAAAAAAAAATTATCATTACCAGCTGTGAAATTTATTAATACTATCACATGGGAAGGTCATAGGTATCTCTAGCGTGTCCATTAGAATGCATATATGAAAATAACTGATTTAGGATACATATAATTGCTAATATATTTGATAATATATGGATGTTCTTAGTATAGAATTGGCGAAGGTTGCATTGCGTAAAGTAATCACTTAAGCCAGCTCGTACAGGTCATAAGTCCTGGGCCGTCTTGGAAAAGACTTTCAAATTCGTTTCCTGTATAAATAGATTCGTTTCAATGAGATCTATCTATATTTTATCCTAATTTAGCATATTATATGACATGTATTCCTCGTCGATGGTATGTAATAAATATTTACTTAATTTTCAATATAAAGATGATGAAAAGACGTTGTTTTATTAACCTTGTCTAATATTTCTTTCGTAAAAATTCTCGCAAAACAAACATACTCCAATCAATATTTTCAATTAAATTTTGTAGGCAGTAATGAACGTTCAATTCCGCGTAGAACAAAGGAAATAATTATTTCCATTCTTAAATTAAATTCTTTCGGGCGGTTCGAACTCGACCGTTAATTTAAATATCGTTATATTTTTATAAGCCTTAAGGTTAGAAACGTTTAATGTGTGGTATCTGGCAAATAAAAATGAAATTGAGAAAATTCACCACAATAATTGAGAAAGTGAAGCTATTGCCACCGTTATGGGACTGCGCTAATTGATCGATCCTGATATTTTTGATGTTTAACATCTTTACGCTTGGTTTATGGGGAGTAATTTCGTAAATGCGACGACGGAAACGTGTAACAGAAGCAGGAATGAAAACAACGTTCCGATTTTTAATGTACCAGTTTTATTCGGCAGATTCAACTTTGACATTAGGCTTTGGAGAAAAATTTCAAATTAGATGAATAAGAGGTTGTGTTGGAATTATATTTATAATATCTCTGAAAAACTTATAGAAAAAAACTGTTCGACAAAAATAAAACACGACATATATTTTATTGATTCTAACAAGAAAATGATTGTAAAATTATTTTATCCTTCATGAAGCGATTTAATAATTCCTATTTAGGAAAAAAATAAATAAAATCGGCCTTTCTTTTGTCATATACTTTTTAAATATAAGGCTATTTGTGCGATATATATTCATATGTATATTCACATGTATTTTTAATAGTGTCTTAGTTATAAAAAAAAATATAAAAAAATTTAAAAAAAATAAAAATAAAAACTGGAGAGAGCTGGCACTAGACCGAGATGAGTGGAGGAAAATTATTGAGGAGGTCATGACCCACCAAGGGTTGTAGTGCCAAGAATGTTGATCATGATGAGTTATAAATTAGATAAAAAATTCTTCGAGATGATGCAAGACAAAAAAATCCATTGGCTTCAAAAAAGTACAAGGTAAAAGAATATATTAAAGCTATGTACCTTGTCTTACATTAATTTATCATAATCATGTATCACTTGTTAAAATCAAGCAACACTCTATTATTACCTACTCTATAATCTTCAAAATAATAAAATAAAAATATTACTTAAAAAAAGTATTGAAAAACATCTTGTCAAACAATATTGAATGCAACCATGCCGTAAAACTGCTGTGTAGTTTGGCATATGTATGTAATATGTATCAAAAATAAATAAATATAAAAAAAAATGTTATTACATTTTTACACGATAATAAAGTTTTCTCTGGGAGTGTGAAAAAATAAATTGTTTTTTTTAATTTTTGATACTTTAATCATCTTTACGCAGTTCATACGTTTTACGTTCATGATGCCGCAAACTTTTCTACCAACTGGTTCAAACTTAAAACTGCTTACGGCAGTCGGTAAAGAAGTCTACGATTTGGAGAAGTCGTTTCTGAGAAACGAACGAAGCGTCACTGAGAAAATATGCTACACATCATTTGCGACTACTGTTAGACTAGCTCAATTTTTTCTAACCAAGGACAGACAAACTATTCAATAAATTTTATTTTTTTAGATTATTGGGTATTGTAATGTATTTATATGAACGTCAGTCGGAGCGTATGAAAGAGACAGGAGGTAGAGAGGGAAAATGGGTTCAAAAGGGATGCGCCATGTGGGTGCGCCATTCAGAAAGTCAATTGTTACAATATTGTTATCTGTTTGTCTGTATGAGACTAATTAACTAAGAAGAATACAAGGTCTTTTAATTATGATACTAAACCCCGCAAAATTTCCGTCCTTGACTCAATGGTCAAAATCTCACAGATATTGATAGATATTTAGATAGATACAGTACACGCTAATGCTACTCTAAAATAGACATAGCTATAAACACAAAAACACTCGTTTTAAAACTACCCAAATGTCCAAAATATATTATAGATGTTTCATAGAGACGAAGCTATTTTTTGTATCGAAAAGTAGATACGGTAGTCTTTTTGGGTGTCTACAAGGCTTACAACCTATCGCATGGCTGGCTTAAGTGATCACTGTATACAATCCTGATATAATGTAACAGTCACCAATTCCACCCATCATAGACTACCACATCTATTAAATTTTCGGATGTATATACATGTTTAAGATGCACACCTCTTTCCATACCTCTTTCCATATGTATCATTACTATCACCAAAAAAATTTCCATACCTTCTTTCCAATATGAAAAATAAGCTTCATCTCTATGAGATATCTAATATAATTAATTGTGTCCCCTCGGGTATAAAATCCAGTATTATGTTTTTGAAAATTTTAAACATACCCAAAATATTCTGACCCAAATGACAATAGCCTCACAAACAACATTAATTTAGTCCCCTCGAGGATAAAATCCAGTATTGTATTTCCAATAGTTCTTG
The DNA here is from genome assembly GCA_016648135.1 of Agrypnia vestita. Taxonomy (NCBI): domain Eukaryota; kingdom Metazoa; phylum Arthropoda; class Insecta; order Trichoptera; family Phryganeidae; genus Agrypnia; species Agrypnia vestita. The sequence continues at coordinate 9,878 of JADDOH010018368.1, forward strand.
CAAAATTTAAAACATTTTTCTATTAAGATAGACATAGTCCATAAAAAACTGTCTTATGAGAATAAATAAATAAAATCGTTCGATTAAACATCTCTGAACAGATGAAATGTCTATTTTTTTAAATACTTCAAAATAACAGTAGATTTTGGATAACCCATTATTTTCTCTAAAATACTAAAAAAATATTAATACAAGATAATGAAACACGGTATTTTTTCTTGTGTTAACTGTTAATGAACGTAGCTTTGAATTGTAATTAAGGGCAATGTTCCAATTAAACTCCGGTTAATTTATATCTATCATTTATTCCGAAGGGTGGAAAATTAAGGGTGCAACCATTTTGAGTTATGTTCAACTATCGTAATTATTCATCGTTTTAATCCTTAGTCACGTGGGAAAATTTCGGCATCATAATTGAATTTTATATAACATCACTTTATTAATATTTTATTTAAACACGAAATTTTAACAGCTCAGTAATGATAGATAGACCTAAAGGATCATGGTTGAAATGGAGAATTGAATATAAATCGGAAGTTAATATCTCAAAAAATCATGCTTTATAATTAAGAAATTAAAAACGACGTTGAAGATAAAAGTTCTGTCGTGAATAAACAAAAATTTAATGAATGAAATGAATGAAAATGAAACTGACAATATCAAGCGCGCAAGTGTGTAGTGCATGGATTTCAAGGTAAATGCTGTCTATTGTATTAAGGATTGTGTAATTTATCCGGCATTATTTTACAGGAATAAACGATATTGATCATGCAGTACGGTTTAAGGGATTCTGGTGCTATCTATTCTCTGGGCGTGATACCAGTCCCTCCTTCACTGTCTCCACCATCGTACAATGTCCTCAGCCTCACATATCTCTCTTAATCTGGTGTCCCTCACGCGATCTTCAGATGCCTGCTATCATCCTCAGTTTCTTCATCTCGTAAGTCTATAATATTAGTTTACTTTGATTGTGTCTACCCTTGCTTCAACGCGTACGCCATCATCGGTCTTACGCACGCTTTATAAATTCTCATCTAGCTCTTCTTCTTCTTTTATAAGATCCATGATCTGTATTGACACATCAGTCTTGATCTTGTGACGAGGACGTCCATCTTTCTTTCCATCTCTTTGTTGGTCTCCCTAGCGGTCGGCACTCCTCTGGAGATCCGCGCATCGCGGCTCTGGGAAGTCTTGTCTGGTCCATTCTCTTGACATGGTCCCTCCAGAAACTTCTTCTCTGCCTGTATCACCATACAATGTCTTGTATGTCGCAGGTTCATCGGATTTCCGCATTGAGAAGTCTGTCTCTGAGGGTCTTGTCCGCAATGGTACTTAGAGTCTTCATCTCGGTAGTTCTGATAAGGTGTTTAGTTTAGTTATCGTGTCCGCTCTTGCTTCGATACCGTATATCATGATAGGTCTTATGCATGTTTTATATATTACGACGTTGGTTTCCACTAATATTTGTAAGTATTCAACACGACAGTCACATCCTTTCTCAATTCCAAAACACCATACGAGATCGCAAGGGAACTCCTTAATTTTACGAGCGAGTAGGCCCTGTTACGAGCTAACGAACCGCACAAGTATTGATATATTCAATGTGAAATCAAGTATTATTAAGAATGCGATGTTTTGGAGAGTGTTGATTTAAAAAACTATTTTCATACTTTGCTTATTATTGTTGTTATTTGTCACTTTGTACTTAATTGTTTTTCATACTTTGTTTATTTCACTTTTCTCTTGTTTTATTGCTTATATAATTGGTTAGATTAGCGTTTAAGATCTGAAATTATATTGATATAGTCGTTCTTAATTGAGCTCCAGTAGAATATTTCAAGATTGTTTTTTTAATTTTTTGTACTGAGAGCTTGTGAATACTCCTAATAAATAAATAAATATATACTTATTGGCCCATACAGTGTCTTTTAAGCAACCAGAGATAACCGCTGCTTTGTTTGTCTGCTCTTTGACTACGTTATACAGACATATCTTGCTCTTGACAATCATTTTTTTGCATTTTGAAAAATGCTTAAGACTTCAGCGTACCGAAATGCTGGGATTCTCCGTAATAAGGCAATCGACGGAAAAAAGGATTCAGTAAACTAAACAACCGTCCAAAAATCTCACAATCAAATAATACCGTGGGTAATAAAACCTTAATGAATTCATTACGCTGTGTTTCTCAAATAAAAAGGTTCCGTTTGTTTTTCCTTCGGCGTCAACAATAGCCCTTTGTGAAACGTGTTTGGTTAAAAAAAATGTTTTTCTTGTCTCCGCCGTTTCGTGCCTCGTATCGGTTACAATATTTGTACGTACATCGAAATAAATGGCCAGAAGAAGTAATATTATTGTAAATAATGTTGCCCGCCAACAATAACACATTACGCGCGACTAATCTAATAGAGTAGGTACCGAGGCCACAAATGGGATTGTCCCTGTTTAATAAATAAAAAAATGTTTTCATACGGGGAAAACAGTTTAGGTAAAAATAATATTAAACATATTCGCTTTCCTTATTACCAAACTTTCACATGGCCTTTGTTACGAATAGCGGGCTTTTTAATTAAGGCCCAACTTTATTACAAGTGATAGTTAAGTTCGTAGACAAAATAATTACAATGTAGGACAATGTTAGTGGTTATCTGGAACACGGTCTCTCCATATAGGAGTTAAACATGGCGTCTCATAGCAAGTATCGAATCTTTGGGAAAGTCTTCTTCATTCAATTTTGAATAGAAAAATTCTAACCACTTTCAATATTCAACTGATTTTTTATTTATTTATATTTGGACTAACCGTACATCCGTGAAAAATCACGGGACATAATAATTGCAATATTTTGAAGGTGTTGTGAATTCAGGAATAGAAAACCATTTAATTATTAATTAAATAACTTTGTATTGACCACTCAGAGTAACTCAACGTCTAGTGATTTTGATACCAATGTATCCTCATCAGGACAGACGCGTACTAATCATGTATTTATATTCTTGTATTTTTTAATTTTTTGTACCTGCATAGCTATGCCATGTGAACATTTATGTTTCATATTCACGTATAAGCCCAATTCAAGTCGTATTTTAACAATCTAAATACAATAATTTCGTTGTCTGTCGTTCTGCCCGTCTCTCCGTCTGTCTGTCGGTCCGTAAATTTGTAAACTTGCTGGAATTAAATCTTTTTTTCGAATGCATGAGCTAAAAAAATCCATATTCTTAAATTCTAATTTTTGTAACGCGTTTTTAATAGACCTACTGTCACGGTTAACAAAATAAAACTAATAGAACTAGGTATCTATATCTTTGGAATTAATCATTTTTGTCTAATCACTGAGTTCATTTTTTTTTATTAGTTCACTTCGACACTTCACTCAGTTAAAAAAAGTACAACGCTGATCTGCAAAGTTGTTTTTAAAAATTGCTAATTTAGTTAAGCTTTTGAAATAATATGTGCCGTGTTTCACTTTAGAAAAAATATTGCTTTTTTATTACTAAAAGAGCTCACTGTGAAATTATTTCAATAAATTACGAATTTAATGAAAACACTTATTATATTTAAGTGACAGATGTTTATTTAAAACTCAACTTAAATATTGTTTGCTATCTGGTAATCTATTATACCGATATTTTTATAGAACGTTTCTTATTTTGATAATTTAGCATGCTATAAAAATATAAGATAATATAATGTTAATGTATGTAATGTAATGTATAATGTCAAACATAATAATTTCGTTGTCTGTCCCTCTGTCCATCTGTCGGTCCGTCCGTCTGTCTATCCCGTAACTTCATGTAACGTCAGTAATTTTGTTCGAATTAATATTCGGGAAAATATCAAGTAACGGGCTATTCGAATCCATATTGGTTTTCGTCTTCAAGCAAGCTGTTTCTAGAAATCAAAAAATGCCTGAAAACTAAAGCCAATATAATTGATCGCGAACCACGGTCGCGCGAATGCTACCGCAGGACGCAATAGATGTCGCCACCATTGCATATCCGCGACCCGCCAAAAAAATCCTATATATATATGTTTATATATATATAGAATTTAGCAAAGACGCGAAGCATTGTTTCGTCATTTGTGACGGGTAACAACTTGTCCAAATATAACGATTCTTATGAGAACAAAAATCTGATAATTGTGTTTTTGAAAAAATTTGAATACATTCAAAAAAATATGGCAAATAATTAATCTCGTTTTTTTCTACGAGCAGCGTTTGGTTGCTCAGTTTTCTCAAAATGAAGTTCGCTACAATTTTTACGAGGGAACAATTCTGGTTTGCACGATGCAAACTCGATTTCGACGACTTAATAAATTACTCAAAGATACACATTTTAAATGTGCGCTCGCAGCGAAGCAGAGACGGGCTTTGTGAAGCGAAAAATCTCCATTTCTATTATCGCATTAGCCACACACGTCACGCGCGCATCATGCCGCCGAAGCGCATTTTCAAACCATTCAATTTCCGCTTCCCGCGGGGGTGCCCCCTCCCCAGCCCCTCGGGTACGTGAGACGCCGCGTGATGCAATCATCCCCAGACCCGCTCGGCCGGGTAGGCAAATGATCTCGACACTACTCCTTATTCCACGATAGAAGTCGAAAATTAAAGAGTTAAGCTTATTATTACCACAGTAAACTAAGAACAGTAATACGTCTTCATACAAACTGGCCGCTACCCATTAGAATGTGCGCGTGCGTGCTCGGCGCCATGTACGCACGCACTGTGACGCACACATTGATATAGAATATGGGGGCACAAGGCGGCGGCAGTAAGGGCCGTGCTTTCGGTGCCATTCGCGCTCGCAGCCGCCGCTTTAGAAAAAATATGCGCTTCCTGACAAAAATGCCTTTTTTTATATTTGTGGTGCTTTACTAAAAAGGTGTGTTGATTATCACAAAGACTGTGAGTTTTTAAAAGTCTACGTTGATGTTAATCAGCGTTCTCGCAATTTAAGTGCAGAAACTAGGTATACTAATCACAGACATTTTCGGGTTTCGTGTCTTCCTTATACTTCGGAATCTCAGACGCTAAGAGTTAAAAGAAAGGGAGTAAAAATAAAGTGACAACCTTAGCGTCAACGCAAGAGTAGGCTAATAACTCGCCAACAGGCCGGAGATAAACTACTGTTCTGGGTATACTGTGTTATTACGGTCGTTAGACATATTTAACTGTAAGTGGTTACGGATATTTTGTACTAACCGTGCGTTTTTCCAAGAAACGATTCTCGACGTTTCGTTGAAGTCGTATTCGACGTCATCAGGAGAACGACCTGTGCCCGCGGAGGCACGCTGTAGTCCGCCCTATACCTCCGCGGGTACCGGTCGTTCTTCTGATGACGTTGAATACGACTTCAACGAAACGTCGAGAATCGTCTCCCGGTTTGTATAAAATATCCGTAACCACTTACAGTTAATGAAATCGAAAAAATTTTATCGCAAAACTCGTCACAACTTTGTTAACTTGCCTCAATTACAGACTGAGCTTACAATTAATCAAATTCCAATTATAACAACATCGCTGTCTGTCCGCCTATCCGTCCATCTGTCTGTCTGTCCATAACATCGTGTAACGTCCGAAATCTCGTTCGAATTCACGGCTAAAAAAACGAAGTAATAATGGCCGAAACTCGTAAGGCTTGAAACCGCAACTTAACGACGTTGCTACGTTTATTTTGACAGTAGCTGGAACAGAGAGAACACACCCGGTTCGACCGAATATTGGAGAAGGGCACTTTTAACATCTTTAACAATCAAAGAGCGTGTAAATAATTAAATAAGGAAAAAATAAACCCATTAAAACATTGTTTTCATTATCCATTATAAAGTAACAATTATTATTAAATAAATTATTTTACAGAAAAACAAATTAACTTAATAATTATATATAATAATTAAGTAAATAGACTCTAAAATGTCCATGATTCAAAAAAATTTGAAATAGTGACGAAAATAGGTACTTGCCCAAAAATCTAAGATAAATTTGCATTTTAATATGTACGCGTGACTCTGTATATATGAATAATTGCGTTGTCATTGACATCAAATCAATATGCAAAATTTCAGCTCGATAGGATGACGGTTAGTGTGTTAATTTTCACTTCCAAGACATTTCCACACAAACACGTAAAGCGGCGAAACTAATATAAATAATTTGAAAATAGTACTCCAAAACATTATATCCTGTTTATTTACCCCTACTTAGAAGACGCGTGATCTTTATTTCGTTAGTTACATAGATTTTTTTTTGAAAAATATATTTCCGTCGTCAGAGTGTTAAAAATACTAATGTTTCCTGTTCAGTTTAGGGCCGATAAATCGGTCTTTATTGGCTACATGACATTTTAATAGCTTCAAACATTTTTTTTACGTTACATAAAAAATTTTATACTATCATGAAAAATCATATATCAAACGTTTTAATCTAACCAACCCTACGTGGCTCGCTAGTCACAAGGGATCAAGATAAACTCCTATCTGTTTTGAGTTAGAAAGATTTTATTAATTCCTTAGATAAAATAATAATATTTGCCATGTTTTTTTCATTCCAAAGTATTTTCTAAGAAATGTTGTATTTTGTATTGTAACGAAATGGCAAAAGAGTTAACGTACAGAATTGCTCGTAATATGTCACTGATGACAATAGCATAGAAGCCTTTAACGCAGTCTATCACACCCACGTATTATTTACAGCATTCGGGAAGCGCCTAAAAACACCTGGAACAGCTTAGACGCCACTTCTCCTAAAAACTAGAATAATCTAGGAGGTTCGAAAATCCAGTTTTTAGGTATAAATAGCGCGGATCTAGGCCACCGTGGAGAATCTTGTTTTGATGAGAGACCGTTCAATGCGAAGATGACTAGGTGTGCCCAGTCGTGAAATTGCGAGGTGACAGATACCGAGCGAAATAATCGGGCGAGTACTTATCTAAGTGGCGCTATTTCTGAAGATGATTAACTTTGATAATACTTAATCAAATAACTGAAAAATTTTCTTAAGAAACCCGTAAATGACGATAAAAATACATTTAAACAAGAAATCTGATACTAAAAAAATTAAAAGCAGCAATATTTTATAAAAACATTAAAACTGACCTGAAATGTTTTAATGACGAAATTAAAATTAGCTACGTTGTCTGATAAAAGAATTTTTTCTGACCTCATTCTTTTTTTTCTGAATTGTTAAAGACTTATTATCCTGAAGTAAATTTATTATTTATGCATCACGTTTATCTGGCAAACCATTGACAAAAAATAACCAATAAGATATACTTGTCATTCCAGCCTGTAAATACATTTGTATAATAAATTCACCGATAAGTAAATTACGCAGGCGTGGTATTGAATATGCTTACATATCTGTCAGATATATTTTAAGGTAATTTACATCATTATAAATATTTTTTGATTAAAAATTTTCTTCCTATAATTTAATTGGTATTATTTATTTATATTAACGTGATTATCAATTGATCGGGGGCTGTTTTTATGCTTATATTTTTATTTTTACTACATGTAATTTTTTCCTACATTAAGTTTATCAGTGTTTTGCAATATACTGATTTATTAATTTTATTTATTTATTTATTCGAGGTTTTTGAGATGTGCCTGTATAAACGCATACTTTAAACTTCCTGGGTGGATAGAGTTACAAATGTTGAATTAGTCCTCTGGCGTACAGAAAAAGGCCGATAAGTGCTAAGGGAAGAAAGTATAGAGTATCGTGAGCATGAGTGGTTCAAAGTACACTCTTGACAATCTCATCATTCAGGGAAAAATAATTGGAAAAAGAAACCTTGAAAGATTTTTTATTTTATTAATATATAAGACCATAAAGCCATTATGAAAATTCACGTTAAAAATAAATAATAAATTCACAGAAAATGAAAAAAAACATTGGTTAACAGAATATAAAAAATAAAAAAACTGTGCAAATGTACACAGTACAAATAAAATACAGTTAAGTACACAATAAGTTTTAGAAAAATCGAATTTGTAGTACAGGCAAAATCAGGCAATGGATCCCAAACATCATGGTTAATTCTGAGGAAATTATTAATTCTGTGCAATTTTTCAGTTGGTTTCTTCTTCTTTTTTAAGTACTCTATTATGTTGGCTATGAGTACGTTGTTTACTTTGGCCCTGGACAGCTCTACAGTGGATTGACCAAACCACTATCTTAGGTTTTTTAGCCACGATGTTCTCTTCTTCCAGGGCCCCGACTTCCGGCAATCTTTCCCTCCATTCCCCCTGGATGTCCTTATAACTATTTTTTACATGTGGATGTTTTAATAACTTAATTCCTTTTATTTTCTTATTAATGTCTTTATTTATTCAACCGAACCATAATATTTTCAACAAAATGTTATTTATATTAGTATATAACCACAAAAAAAAAATTGTCTACCGGTTTCGAGACGTTACCCGTCTCTTCGTCAGGACAACCACTACACCGGCATGTAATATTACTACGCAACACAACCAAAGTATTATTTACACACCAATTCATTCAAAAAATAGTCTTCACGTACGTGTTACTCTAACTAAAGGCTATCTAAGATGCACAATTAAAAATTTGAGTAGAGGGAGTGGGAGACGGGATGGGGTCTATAGGAGGTGTTAACAAATCTTGGGTTTCACCTGATAATTTTAAATCAAACAGTGGACTATAGGGGAAATTTATTTGATTATTAATTAGAGGAATGTTATTTTTTATGGCTTTAAGAATATAAAAAGATTCCATGCCAACATGCGTGTTGTCCTTGAATTAGATTAATACGCAAGTGAAGAGTATTTTGTACAAGTTTTGGTGTGTGAATAATACTATAGTGGTGGTATGTAGTGATATTGCACGCTAGTTGGTCGTTGTCCTGACGAAGAGACGGGTTACGCCTCGGAACCGGTAGACAAAAAAGTAATTTTTAGTGGTTATATATATATATATATACTAACATAAATAAAATTTTGTTTAAATGTCAGACCACAAAGTAAATGTTTTAAATATTAATAACATAATATCTTCCTTCGTAACTCTGTCGGTCCAGCTTACTTTGGGTACTTTTCTGTAGATCCACATTTCGAATGCCTCAAGTCGCCTTATCAATTCTTCGATGAACCTCCAAACTTTCGTTCCACAAAATAATACCAAAAACACGAAACATCTGACCATTCGCATTCGTAATTCAAGATTGAGATCATGACTGCAGAACATCTTTTTTATGCGGATAAAGGTTGCACAAGCTTGCTCTATGCGGCAATTGATTTCAACCGAAGGATCCTATCTTTCATTTAAATTTCAGACCAAGTATACAATGCTTTGTACACAATGTATAGTTTTTATTATTATATTTGTAGAATTGTGTTTTAATCAGCAAATCTTTTGATTTCTGTTAGTATTTCTATATGAATAATTTCCTTCGCATAGCAACGTAAAACAAACATATAATTTGCAGCTATTTGTAGGTACACGTGGAAATATAAAATAATCAACCGCTGTCTATTCAACCACATCAAAGTGTGGTATTAACGTGTCAAAAAAAAAATTATTTTACTTTTACATTTCCGATAATTTTTAATACATTAAAGTAAAAATATATTAATTTCGTTTTATGATTGACAGGTTATTGGTAGTTAATAAAAATTGGGTCGTAATTTGATTGGTAGCGTAATATTTCCGATAACCTTCAAACTATGTGTCAAGTGTATCGTTATATTATTATGGATGTACACACAAACTTGACAGGAAGTAAAAAAATATTTGGAAATTATACGGGCTACTGATATAGACATAGAAAAAAAATGTATTTAACCCGTTCTAAGGTAAACGTTTGATTATTTAAATTTTTTACATATATTATTTAATGCACTTTCCAATTTACATCTTTTTGTTATTTTCTATACTATAAAATTAATACTATCATTAAATTTGTTAACGAATAATTATTGGTTTTTTTATTAGCACTAAGATTTACTCGAATTATAATGCTTTGTATAAATATTCTTGCACATACACCGTACCTACTGGAAGAGCACTGTCTGCTATAATACATTAAAAGACTAGTGTAGCAGGCAAGGCATCAAATTAATGTAGTGTTTACTTTACTGCCAAGACCCTCCATTATAATAATTTCGTTATCTGTCTGTCCGTCCATCTGCGTAATTTCGTGTAACGTTTGTATCCTTTTTATAGTATTTTTATCCAAAAATTATTTTTTTCCAAAAAAATTTATTTGACAATAATTTTTTTTTTTAATACTTATTTCTTAGGAACCGACATGTTAAAGTACCATCATTTGTACAGCTAGTATTTTTGTAAACACTTTAAAATGTTGTCATCTATAAATATAAAAACAAAAAATAAATAAATTATAAAAAAATATATTAAATTTAAACTAAATTAAGCTTTGAATGCACAAACTTTGAGTTAAATTATCACTATTATTGTTTCGAGAGGCATAGTCTCTCTCATCATTAGGTGTAATTTATAACTAACCTAAATACAGAAATTATATCATCCTATTCGAGTAATGAGTCGCGGAACAGTAGGGTGATTTTTTGTTTGGTCTTTAACGGGAAGTTCTTGAAGGTCGGAGACATTTGTAGTAATGTGGTGCTGTTTATAAGTGTTTTCTCCGAGTTTTTATTTTTGAAACATGAATAATATGACATAATTTATGTATTTAGGTTAGTTGAGACTATAAGGACTGCTCCTCTCGAAACTATAGTAGTGATATAATTAACTAAACCTGTGTGCATTACAAAGTTTAATTTACTTTAAATTAAAATTTTAACGTTGCATTGCAAAGTAACTGCCATATCAATTAATAATATTAAATCATTTTATTTCATTCTTTTCATTTTTAGTTTTTTTATAATTACAAACAGAAAAATAATATTTTTGAAATTATACTTCAAAATGCGCGCGCATCATTATAATAAAAAAA